>JAHIAM010015929.1:0-12812 GCA_021605205.1 Aegilops longissima
TAGTGCGCTCTTGCAAGAGTTGCAAAATCATCTGAGCATTTGCGTTGGTGGCTGCCATGATAGCTTGCCATGCCTCCGAGGCGGAGGTGGAGGTGGAGGTTCGACTTACTCCCATCATTGCGATCCGGATTCAGCCAGCGTTGGCGGAGCCATCCTGAAGAGGTGACATCCGTTAGCACTTTGATGAGCAGAGATAGACAAGTTGAATCAATGGATAGAAATTGCAACATATAGTCTTCACAATAAACATTAGAACAAGGATGAGCGAATGAATTCCAAGTTAACATCACCACGTCCATGGGTGAGAAGCCACTTGATTAAGGGTTGATGAAAAAAATAACAAAGATACATTTGGAACAAATAAGTGGTAAGGATTACCCAATCACAAACCAAATATCTGCGGGAAGAAATGCTAAGAGCTACTTGAATCCACCTATAAACTCGAAACTTTCTGGTTATGCAATGCTGGTGTTGGGGATCTGAGAGGGACACAAAATATATCACCCAAACTAACAATACCTAGATCCATTGTATCCATCCGTCAACACATAACCAAAAACCTTGAAAATCGTGTACCTCGACCTTGAAAAGCATCCGATTATCTGAGTCATAGCAATACTCGAGCTCGCTTGATCTTGGGTTATCGGGTTATCTCACCAAACTTTACAAAAGAGATTTTCGATGTCGGCCAGCTCGGTATTCGAGAGCTGCAAGCGATAAAATTGTGGCGACAACACCTCGGAGCTCAACTCCGGGACACTGCGACCAAACCTAAATGTCGGGAGGCACCAGAACAATGTTCTCGTCACAAAACCATCGAAGCGATTCCAAGATACCAGCGTGATCCTAAAATTTTTTTAGTGAAATTTGAGGAGAGAGAGTCAAAACTTCTCGTCGGGGAGACCTCACGGAAGCAGAAGGGACTTGGGGTAAAAGAATCTACTCTCGATATATATAATCCTAAGACTCAAAACATTTTTTTCTAGACTCAACAGCCAGACAAACAATCAGCGGGGGCTCCTAAGTGAGGATGGCCTGATTACCAACATAGCGCCCTCGATGCGGCTATATCTCCCCGATGTCGAAGCCGACTTAGAGCATAACCGCATTGAAAGCAATGTGCATAAGTGAGGTAATCTTCACACAACCCATGTAATACATAAGGAAAGAGATACATAGTTGGCTTCGATTAAGCCACTTCACACAATACATAAATAAACATCCATCATCCAGATTACACTCAAGGTCCGACTGCGGAACCAGAATAAAAGAAGACCCCAAATGCTACGGATCCCGATCGTCCCACAGGCTCCACTACGATCATCGGGAAAAGACACATAATAACGACCACGTTCCTCGTCGAACTCCACTTGAGCTCGGTTCGTCATCTGCATCTTGGCATCGTCGGCACCTGCAACTTTTTGGTAGAATCTATGAGTCACGGGGGACTCAGCAATCTCACACCAGCGAGATCAAGACTATTTAAGCTTATAGGAAGGAACAGAGTTGTGAGGTGGAGCTGCAGCAAGCGACTAGCATATATGGTGGCTACATTCGCAAAGAGGCGAGAAGAGAGGCAAAGGCAGCGGTCGTGAAGCTAGTAGCGATCAAGAAGTGATCTGAAACTACTTATGTCAAACATTACTCCAACACGAGTTCACTTCCGGACTCCGCGAGAAGAGACCATCACGATTACACCTTGATTGATGTGTTTTAATCAAAGTCAACCGGGTTTTCTACAACGGACATTAACAAATTCCCATCGCCTCATAACCGTGAGCACGGCTTTGAAAGATAATACCACTGCAGGGTGTCCCAACAACCCATTATAAGCTCTCACGGTCAGCGAAGGATATTCCTTCTCTGGGAAGACCCGATCAATCTGGAATCCCGGACTACAAGACATTTCGACAGCAATAAAACAAGACCAGCAAAGCCGCCCGATTGTGCCGACAAATCCCGATAGGAGCTGCACATATCTCGTTCTCGGGGCACATCCGGATGAGCAGTCGTACAACTAAAACCAGGCCTCAAGTTTCCCCAAGGTGGCGCTGCAAGGGCTCTAGTTTGGACCAACACTCGAGGAGCATTGGCCGGGGGTTAAATAAAGATGACCCTCGGGCTCATGAAAACCAGGGAAAAAGGCTTAGGTGGCAAATGGTAAAACCAAAGTTGGGCCTTCTTTGGAGGTCTTATTCAAAAGCGAACTGTCAAGGGGTCCCATAAATCACAACCGTGTAAGGAGCATAAAATCAAGGAACATAACACGGTATAGCGGAAACTAGGGTGGCAAGAGTGGAACAAAACACCGAGGCATAAGGCGAGTCTTCCACCCTTTACCAAGTATATAGATGCATTAATTAAACAATAGATATTGTGATATCCCAACAAGTAAACATGTTCCAAAAGGAACAACATCTCCATGTTCAACAAGGAACAAACTTCATCTTCACCAACTAGCAGCAGCTATAAGAGGGCTGAGCAAAGCGGTAACATAGCCAATCAACGGTTTGCTAGGAAAGGATGGTTAGGGGCTTGACATGGCAATATGGGAGGCATGATAAGAAAGTGATAGGCATCGTAGCATAGGCATAGCAAAGAAGCGAGCATCTAGCAAGCAAAGATAGAAGTGATTTCGAGGTATGGTCATCTTGCACCAAAGTTCTCAGACTTGTCGAAAGCTTGATCCTCGTAAGCGTTCTCAACAGGTTCCTCGTTCACGTACTCGTCTCCCGGCTCTACCCAAAGCAAGAACACAAACAATGGAACCACAATAAATCACGGTGAATGCACAAGCAACACGATGCAATACATGGCATGATATGCGAGATGTGATATGCAATGCGTATGCATTCTCGGAAGAAAATGATGAACCAGGCATCAACTTGGCAAACCAAGTATGCAGCTGGAAAAGATGAGATGATTTGGTTGAAATCGATATAAAGATCACCGGAATCGGATGCACGTTTTGCAAATGACAAGCAAAACAAGAATGGCACAAATCTGCCATTAACAGCATGATGCCACATAGCAAGCAACAAGAAATAAAGCTACTGCACCCAAACATACAAACAAAGCATATGGAAGTGATCTAATCAAGATGCTTGACAAAAGATGAACACTGAATCTGGCTAAATCACACACAACAGGTCCAAACAATCATGGCAAAAGTGCAAAATATATCAGACTTCACATACTTGGTGAAATACTGAACATGGCAGAAACAGCATCGGGAAGCAATGTTGAGCAAGCAAACAACATGCTACAGGAACTTATAATAGCAAAAAAGGCATGGAATGAATCTACTCAAAGCATAGAACAAAAGTCCCTTACTGACCATGAGCCAAAAAGGATCAGAAGATATGATGGCACCCATGTAAACATAGCAAGTTTCGTTACAGATTTCAGGAAACAGGGCATGGCAAAAACAGATAACAAGTAGGCATGTTTAAGAACTCGATGCACTCACTACAGAGCATTTCATGATAAAATAAGCATACATCCATCAAGAAGACATGGCATAGAAGCTATACATGGCAAGAACAACATCATAGCATACACGGATCAACTACAACAACCTTGGCAAAATTGAATAACATGTAAACAATCTGCCAGGAAACATTTTATACCTAAAGTAGAGCTCGATTGACTCAAGCTATGGCACTCCATAATGGCAAACAAGGGCATGGATGGATATAGAATAACCATATGTTCAAAACATCCTTACTGAAGTATCTCAAAATATGCATGGATCTCTCTGTAGCATCAAGTTTACATGGCATAAAAATATCAGCAAAACAGGGGCTGAAATCAGCAACATCATGAAGCCTAGTTTGCATGCTTGTGCTAGTCACCACAGAGATCGCAAAAATACATCGCATACACCCATGTAAAGATGGCATGGCATATTACAAAACACATGTAGGACTCAAGATCATAGGATGCACACATCAATCATGGCAAAAACGACAAAAGTGTATGTTCTGATAAGAATCTGAAACTAACATCACATAGCTCTCTTCTAACAGCATTTCGGGCATCAAGATGAGCTCAAATGAAAATGATGCAGTGAGATGAAATGATGTACTCATCGAGGCGAACATTACGGTATGCTACCGCCCAAAAGCAGACCCGAGGTGCAGAGTTATGATCGATGAACATGCAACAAATAATCTGTAGAATAATGACTTGAGAGGAAAATTTGGGGAAGAAGAAGTTAACCTAGATCGGATCGAGGCGCGGACTTGAGAAGGCGGATCTCT
Source organism: Aegilops longissima (assembly GCA_021605205.1). NCBI lineage: Eukaryota > Viridiplantae > Streptophyta > Magnoliopsida > Poales > Poaceae > Aegilops > Aegilops longissima. The sequence goes on from JAHIAM010015929.1 coordinate 4,263, forward strand.
CGGAGTTGGACGGGGAAAGCGGAGAGAGGAGGCTCGGGCAGCAGGCGAGCCGGGCCAGGCAGGCGAGCCTTGTGACCGGCGAGGCGACAATGGCAGGTGAGCCTTGAGGAGCCAGCCAGCAGCGGCAACCCAGAGCAGCCTTGTCTTGAGGCGTCTGAGCAAGCAACAGCCTTGGCCAGTGATGTGGCGGCCCGTGCATGTGGCCGGCAGTGGCCTTGAGCAGGAGGAGCTCCGCCGCAGACCTCATGACCCCTTGAGGTCAGCCAGCGAAGTGGGCGCGCCCATACGTGGCAGCTCAACTGGTCGCCAGTGGCGTGGCGGGCGTGTCCGGCCGTCCGGTTCGTCCGTAGCTTGAAGAGGCAGGGAGACTAGGGTTTCGTCCGGTTCGGAGAAGGATCTATATTTATAGGTAGAAGGAGCTAGGAAGCTCCAAATGAGGTGTAGTTTTGCCCACCACGATCGTGATCCACGCGACGGAGAGCATGGAAGTGACTTAGATGGGTTATTGGGCTGTTTTGGAGGGTGTTGGGCTGCAACAAAAGAGGCCTTGCGAGAGTCACGGTTAACCGTTGGAGTACCAACGAGCTCAAATGACCTACGAAACTTGACAGGTGGTCTACGGTGGTGTACCAAGGCCACTTGACAAACCTCGGTCCATTCGAGAAAGTTTAGTACCGCTCACGGAAAAATGTAAAAGGGGGCTTGGGGGACATAGTGCGGATTGCAAAAGCGGACAAAGGGAAAATGCTCGGATGCATGAGGCGAACACATTATCTTGAATCGATGCACATGATGACATGATATGAAATGCATTACATGGAAAAATGCAAAAATGAAGAAAAAACCAAACCACGGAGGAAAATCATATCACAATGCGAAATTGGCAAGAGTTGGAGTTACAAATATGGAAAGTTACATCCGGGTGTTACAACACTCCACCACTACAAGAGGATCTCGTCCGAGATCTAGGACTGAAAGAACTCCGGATATTGGAGCGGAGGTGATCCTCGCGCTCCCAGGTGGCTTCTCGGTGGAATGGTGTGACCACTTCACTTTCGAAATTTGATTGACTTGTTGTGAGTCTTGCTTTCGGTTTCTTCAAGAATAACAGCAGGGTGCTCATGATAAGAGATCTTCTTGGAGGTTAATTTCTTGAAGTTGATAGTGCGCTCAGGGAGTCTTGAAGCACTTGCGAAGCTGTGACACGTGAAACACATCGTGCGCGTTCGCGAAGTTGAACGGAGCTCAAGTTGATAGGCGAGATCGCCTCTTTTGCCAATGATCTTGAAAGGACCCACGTATCTAGGGCAAGCTTCCCTTTGATACGAGCGGCAGAGTGCCTTTCATTGGAGAGGCGAGGTAGACATGGTCTCCGATTTCAAAAGCCACATCACGGTGCTTGTCATCATAATAGCTCTTACGAGTGCGATTCTTGCGGCTTTGAGATTCTCACGAATGACTTTGCACATTTCTTGACACGTGATCAAGTCGTTGCCAAAGTTGGCCTTCACTGGCTCGGACCAATTGAGAGGAGTCGACACTTTACGCCATAGAAATTTGAATGGGGCCTTGCCGAACTAAGCTTGGAAGCTGTTGTTGTAGGAGAACTTCGGCATATGGAAGACAATCTTCCCATTTCATACGAAGGAAATGACACAAGCCACGAGCATATCTTCAAGGATTTGATTGACTCGCTCGACTTGGCCACTTGTTTGAGGATGGAAAGCATGCTGAAGCGAATGTTGGTGCCCATGGCCTTGAAAGAATCCCAAAACTTGGAGGTAAAGATGCTGCCCTGCAGTGCGAAGAGATCACTTGTGGAATGCCGTGCAAGGAGACAATCCTGGATGTGTATAGCTCACAGCTGAGCTGCTGTGATAGATTCTTTGATAGGAAGAAAATGAGCCACTTTAGTAAGCTTGTCAATGACAGCGAAGATAGCATCATTTCCACGCTTGGACTTAGGAAATCCGATCCACGAAGTCCATTTCGATATGATCAAACTTCCATTCGGAATAGCAAGAGGTTGGAGGAGACCAGCTGGTCGTTGGTGTTACCTTTCACTCTTCTGCGGACATCACACTCATTCACGAATTGAGCAATTTCTCGCTTCATTCGAGTCCACCAATATATTTGCTTGAGGTCATGGTACATCTTCGTACTTCGGGATGAATGGATAGAAGAGAATTGTGTGCCTCGTTCATAATGACTTCGTAGATCACCCTTAGGAACCACAATCCGGTCCTCGAAGAAAAGTATCTTTGTCATCAATGTGGAAGCACTTGTACTTGGAAATGCCCTTGTCGATACCACGTTTCACCTTTTTCACCATGGTATCAGGAGTTGAGCCTCACGAATCTGATCTTCCAAAGTAGGAGACTATGAGGTTGGCAAAAGCCTTGAGGAACAACTTGAAGATTCAGCTTGCGGAAAGCTTCACAAAGGTCCAGTTGGAAGGCTTGAGGATTAAGCTATTGCGATAAGCCTTCTGCTCAAAGCATCTGCAATCACATTGGCCTTGCCGGAGTATATTCAATACTTGGGTTGTACTCTTGAATCATTTGACCCATCGAGTTTTCTGAGGTTGAGGTTCGGTTGAGTGAAGATATACTTGAGACTCTTGTGATCGGTGAATATGTCCACTTTCCTTCCCAACAAGAGATGTCTCCATGTTATTAATGCATGGACAACTGCCGTAACTCAAGATCGTGAGTGGGGTAGTTCTTTTCGTTGAGCTTCGGTGGCAGAGGTATAAGCCACAACTTTCCTCTCTTGCATTAACACAGCGAGACCTTGAAGAGAAGCATCTGAGAAAACTTGAATGGCTTGGATTCATCGGGAGGAGTCAAGGCGAGGGCTGTGACGAGTTTCTCTTTGAGAGTATTGAAAGCAACGTCACACTCGGAAGACGGACATACTTCACATGCTTACGGAGGAGGTTGGAAAGAGGCTTTGCAATCTTAGAAAAATTCTCAACGAATCTTGACAATAGCTTGCAAGTCCAAGAAAACTGAAGGCTGCTTGACGATACGAGGAGGTTCCCAATTCTGGCTACGAGACACCTTCTCGGGGTTAACAGCGATGCCCTTGGCGGAGATGATGTGACCAGGTAAAGCACTTCATCAAGCCAAAATTCACATTTGGAGAACTTAGCATAAATTGATGCTCTCTGAGCTTGTCGAGCACCAATCGCAAATGTTTGGCATGATCCTTCTTATCCTTGGAAGACCAAAATATCATCAAGATAGACCAAGGCAATTCATTGGTGTAGGGGTTGAAGATGAAGTTCATCATTCGAGAGAATGTTGGAGGAGCGTTGACAAGGCGAAAGACATGACGGTATATTCATAAGAACCAAAGCATTACGAATCTGTCTTAGGAATATCTTGTTCACGAATCTTGAATTTGATGATAACCCATCTGAAGGTCAAGCTTGGAGAACACTTTAGCACCTTTGAGTTGCTCGAAAAGCTCATTGATGTTGGGAAGTGGATACTTGTTCTTGATTGTCTTCTTATTCAATGGGCGATGTGTCGGCGCAAAATCGGTCCGTGCCATCCTTCTTCGGACAAAAGAACACCACAACCCCAAGGAGATGAACTTCGATGCGATCAGACCCATACGTTCTTGTTCATCGAGCTGTTTCTTCAATTCCTTCAGCTCATTAGGTCCAAGCTTGTATGGGCGCTTGCAGCGGGTTCGTGCGGGCTCAAGATCGATACTTGAATTCAAGCGGCGGTGAGGCATTCTGGAAGCTCTTGGAAAGACCTCTTGGTACTCACAAGCTTTGGAATCGAGAGATAGCATCCAATTAGCCCTTCTCATTGAGAGAAAACAACTGAATGGTTTCATCACGACGGCATAGATGATCACATCATTAGAAGAGTGAGTCAATTGAATTTCACTGGCAGCACAATCAAGTTGAGCTTTGTCTTTGAAAGCGATCCATCCAGAATAAGATCAATATCAAGTCACCAAGGACAATTGGTTTAGCGAAATCTATAGTCGCCCATCTTGATACCGACATTGGAACCAACAAACTAGAACTCATGTGCTTGCCGGAAACAATTGCTAGAGGTCTATCAAAAATAGCGAAGTGAAATCATGCTTGGCAAAAAGCGGTCTTGACATGAAACAATGCGATGCACGAGTATCAAATAAGACTTTTGGGAATATCATTAGCGAGAGATTACCCATTATCACGTCGATGGAATTCCTCCGCTTGCGTTGCATTCATCATATTCACCTTGGCATGGTTGGGATTATGCTTGACCTTTGTATTCTTGGAAGATCTCACGGAGGAGGAGGCGGAAGGCGCCTTTGGTTGAAGCACTTGTTCGCGTAGTGACCTTTCTGCTGACATTTGTTGCAAGTCACCTCACGAGGCGGACGGTGATAAGGAGCATTTGACCTTGGAGCTTGAGAATTAGACTTGTTACGATAGCTTTGGGTTGGGTGGGTGGGAAGATCCACGACCACTGAGTACTTCTGGCGATAAAGGGTGACGGAGCGGAGGAGGAAGGTAGAACTTGCTGCTTAGCTGCCACTTGAGAGGAAGAAGAAGACTGAACTGCATCCCTGATTCTCTTCTTAGAAGCCTCACATTTGAGCTGGGCAGCTTCTTGCTTGATGCCATGTTGTAGAATTCATCATACTTTTACGGCTCAAAAAGCACAAGAGCTAATTGCAGATCTTCTCTGAGGCCACCTGAATTGATAGATCATACTCTTTTCATCGGGGACGTCTTGCTTAGCGAAGCGGCGAGTTCTGGAACTGGATATTGTATTGATACACAGACATGTTGCCTTGCTTGAGATTGCGCAACTCCTCATGCTTGCTCTCAACAACACTTTTGAATGTGGTGAGCTTTGAAGTCTCGGTGGAACTCATCCAGAGGTAATGACATGACCTCCTCTGGAATCTTTGTATTCTTTGGTACCACTCGGCAGCTTGGTCCTTGAGTTGAAGCGAAGCAAACTTGACAAAGTCCTCGGGTCGACATTGCTACATTCAAAATGTTTGCAGATGTCCACAAGCCAATCGTCGCGTGTGTGGACTCGACCACGAAGATGAAAGACTTGGCTGATTAGCGAGGAACTGATTGAGGGTAGCAAAGTCACGGCTGGTTGTTGCCTTGACCTTGATTTCCTTGGTTGCCTTGCCCTTGAGTGCAGCTCTTGCAAGAGTTGCAAAATCATCGAGCATTTGCGTTGGTGGCTGCCATGATAGCTTTCCATGCCTCTGGAGGCGGAGGTGGAGGTGGAGGTTCGGTGACTCCCATCATTGCGATCCGGATTCGGGCAGCGTTGGCGGAGCCATCTGAAGAGGTGACATCCGTTAGCACTTTGATGAACAGATAGACAAGTTGAATCAGCGGATAGAAATTGCAACATATAGTCTTCACAATAAACATTGAACAAGGATGAGCGAATGAATTCCAAAGTTAACATCACCGTCCATTAAGGTGAGAAGCCACTTGATTAAGGGTTGATGAAAAAAAATAACAAAGATGCAATGGAACAAATAAGTGGTAAGGATTACCCAATCACAAACCAAATATCTGCGGGAAGAAATGCTAAGAGCTACTTGAATCCCACCTATAAACTCGAAACTTTCTGGTTATGCAATCTTGTGTTGGGGATCGAGGGGACACAAAATATATCACCCAAACTAACAATACCTAGATCGGTTGTATCCATCCGTCAACACATAACCAAGAAACCTTGAAATCGTGTACCTCGACCTTGAAAAGCATCCGTTATCGAGTCATGGCAATACTCGAGCTCGCCCGATCTTTGAGTTATCGGGTTATCTCACCAACAAGCTGTACAAAGAGATTTTCGATGTCGGCAAAGCTCGGTATTCGAACTGCAGCGATAAAACTATGGCGACAACACCTGGAGCTCAACTCCCGGGACACTGCCACAACCCCTAAATGTCGGGAGGCACCAAGAACAATGTTCTCGTCACAAAACCATCGAACGATTCCAAGATACCAGCGTGATCCTAAATTTTTTTAGTGAAATTTGAGGAGAGGAGAGTCAAAACTTCTCGTCGGGAGACCTCACGAGCGGCAGAAGGGTGGGGAGTAAAAGAATCCTACTCTCCGATATATATAATCCTAAGACTCAAAACATTTTGTTCTAGACTCAACAAGCATGACAAACAATCAGCGGGGCTCCTAAGTGGGGATGGCTCGATTACCAACATAGCGCCCTCGATGCGGCTATATCTCCCGTGTCGAAGCACGACTTAGAAAGCATAACGCATTGAAAGCAATGTATGCATAAGTGAGGTAATCTTCACACAACCCATGTAATACATAAGGAAAGAGATACATAGTTGGCTACGATCGCGACTTCACACAATACATAAATAAACATCCATCATCAGATTACACTCAAGGTCGACTACGGAACAAGAATAAAAAAGACTACCCCAAATGCTACAGATCGATCGTCCCAGCAGGCTCCACTCTGATCATCAGGAAAAGACACATAGTAACGACCACGTTCCTCGTCGAACTCCACTTGAGCTCGGTTCGTCATCTGCACTTGGCATCGTCGGCACTGCAAACTGTTTTGGTAGAATCTGTGAGTCACGGGGACTCAGCAATCTCACACCCGCGAGATCAAGACTATTTAAGCTTATAGGAAGGACAGAGTTGTGAGGTGGAGCTGTATAGCGCCCTCGATGCGGCTATATCTCCCGCGTGTCGAGGCCGACTTAGAAAGCATAACGCATTGAAAGCAATGTCGCAAGTGAGGTAATCTTCACACAACCCATGTAATACATAAGGAAAGAGATACATAGTTGGCTTCGAGTCAGCCACTTCACACAATACATAAATAAACATCCATCATTGAGTACACTCAAGGTCCGACTCGGAACCAAAACAAAAGAAGATACCCCAAATGCTACACGGATCCCGATCGTCCCAAGCTGAGCACCACTCGATCATCGGGAAAAGACACATAATGCGACCACGTTCCTCGTGAACTCCCACTTGAGCTCGGTTCGTCACCTGCAGCATCGTCGGCACACTGCAACTGTTTTGGTAGAATCTGTGAGTCACGGGGACTCAACAATCTCACACCAGCGAGATCAAGACTATTTAAGCTTATAGGAAGGACAGAGGTTGTAAGGTGGAGCTGCAGCAAGCGACTAGCATATATGGTGGCTACTTAAAGAGAAGCGAGAAGAAGAAGCAAAGCACGGTCGTGAAACTAGTAGCGATCAAAGTGATCTGAACTACTACGTCGAGACATAACTCCAACACGTGTTCACTTCCGGACTCCATGAGAAGAGACCATCACGGTTACTGCGTGGTTGATGTGTATTTTAATTGAGGTCAACCGGGTTTTCTACGGACATTAACAAATTCCATCTGCCTCATAACATGAGCACGGCTTTGAAAGATAATACCTGCGGGGTGTCCCAACAACCCATTATAAGCTCTCACGGTCAGCGAAGGATATTCCTTCTACGGGAAGACCGATCAATCTCGGAATCTCGGACTACAAGACATTTCGACAGCAATAAAACAAGACCAGCAAAGCCGCCCGAATGTCGACAAATCCCGATAGGAGCTGCACATATCTCGTTCTCGAGGCACACGGATTGTCAAACTTCGATAGGCCATCTCGAGTTGCCTGATGGCCACGGCGCTGACAGGTTTGGACCAGCACTTTCGGAGGAGGCTGGCCGGGGTTAAAATAAAGATGACCCTCGGGCTCATGAAAACCGGGGAAAAGGCTTAGGTGGCAAATGGTAAAACCAAAGTTGGGCCTTCTTGGGCGAGTCTTATTCAAAGAAGAACTGTCAAGGGGTCCCATAAATCACCCAACCCGTGTAAGGCAGCGAAATCAAGGAACATAACACGGTATGGCGGAAACTAGGGTGGCAAGAGTGGAACAAAACACCAGGCATAAGGCAGAGCCTTCCACCCTTTACCAAGTATATAGATGCATTAATTATAGCAGATATATATTGTGATATCCCAACAAGTAAACATGTTCCAAAAGGAACAACATCTCCATGTTCAACAAGGAACAAACTTCACTTCACGCAACTAAGCAGCTATAAGAGAGCTGAGCAAAAGCGGTAACATAGCCAATCAGCGGTTTGCTAGGAAAGGATGGTTAAGGGCTGACATGGCTATATGGGTGGCATGATATAGCAAGTGGTAGGCATCGTAGCATAGGCATAGCAAAAAAGCGAGCAACTAGCATAGCAAAGATAGAAGTGATTTCGAGGTATGGTCATCTTGCACGCAATGTTCTCGAGTTGTCGAAAGCTTGATCCTCAGCGTTCTCAACAGGTTCCTCGTTCACGTACTCGTCTCCCGTCTCTACCCAAAGCAACAACACAAACAAAGAAACACAATAAATCATGGTGCAATGCACAAGCAACATGATGCAAAACATGGCATGATATGTGGGATGTGATATGCAATGCGTATGCGCGCTCCGGAAGGAAAATGATGAACCGGGCATCAACTTGGCAAACCAAGTATGCCCTGGAAAGATGAGATGATTTGGTTGAAATCGA
>JAHIAM010015934.1:0-15614 GCA_021605205.1 Aegilops longissima
CGAAATCCAGGAAAAACGAGCCCGAAGAAGACAAGCAGCGTGGTCGAGCGAATCCTCACAACTCCGGAGCGAAACCCGAAGCTAACAAGAGAAGCAACCCGGAAAGAAGCAAACAACATAGTAAACACACAATCATAAACATGGCATCTTGCACAATCAAGTATGATGCATGTCGGTTTAAATAACATGGCATGGCAAAATTCAACAAACCACTACAAATTAAATGGAGCTCAATATAACGAGGTTGCATATTGACAAAACTCTATATCAATTATTTAGTTCTCTCCGAATAGGTACCCAACAATATTAAATGTTGATTAAACATGGCAGAGGTGAAAATGATGAAACTACCTATCTAGGCAAAGTTTAAATGAGGCGGAAGCAACAAACAAATTGGAAAATCCCCATATACAAATAATGAATTTGGTACTGTTCTGCCTAAACCATATTTTATTGTTGTTAAACAGGAAAATAAAGTGCACCACGTTAATCTAGGCATTTTCACCCCATTTACATATATAATTTATTTAAATCCGAACTCCGGATTTATTTAGTTATGGAATAAATCTTTTAGCATGGCATATTAAAATTTAAATAAACAACAAGTTAAACATTTTAACATGGGATGAAAGTGGCAAATTATTAATCTACACAATTTTAAGGCATATTACATATATAAAACATTTTAATCCGATACCATTTGTGAGTTATTAAATGCATGATGACAAGGGTTTTCTGCAAAGCGTAAATCCCTGATTAATTAAAGTCCTACGGAAAAAAAACCACTCGGGCCGCGGCTGGCCAGGGTGCTCAAGAAGAAGGCGCTCTCACCACAGGCAGGCATTTGGTGGGGAGGAGGCCAGTCAGGAGTGGGCCAGACGGGAACGAGGATCCGGGGCCCATGTGGGTCAGCCTTGGGTGGATCAGGCTCCTCCCGTCGGTCCCGGGCAGGGCAGCGCGACCTCGCCGAGTCGCTTGGGACTCAAGCTGGGAGGCGAAGGGGCCGGCGGCAGCGGAGGCTCGAATCCGTGGGAACCGGATCCCAGCGGCAGTCGGATCAACAGTGGGAAGCCGGGGCAAAGCTTGCGGGCCGCTCTTCTTGCGCAGTCGTGTGGAGGGGCTCCGGCCAGTGAGGACGAGGAGGGCCGGCCCGGCCTTCCGGTAGCCGTGAAGGGCGGGGGGAGCTGGCGGTGTGGACTGGGGAGGCCTTCGGGCAGGAGGCCGGAACCGGGCCAGATGGGCTCGGCCCGGGCTTCGAGGGCCCGATCTGGGTCTGGCGAGCTCTGAGGAAAGGGGAGGAGGAGGCAGTGGAGCGTCCGAGTGGGCTGGGAGGCGGGGAGGCGGCGTGGGCGCCGTTGGCAGGCGCCCTCGTGTGGCCCAGACCTCTGGGCGGCGACAAGTGGCAGAGGAAGCTGTTGAGAAAAAGGAGGAAGATCTTGCAGTGGAGGTGGGAGGAGGCTAGGGGCTAGGTTTAGACTAGGAAATGTCCAAAATTGGAAGGAGGGGTCTATATATAGCAAGGAGGTTAGGGTTAGGGGGTTTAGGAGCCCTCACGTCCACGTCAGACGGCACCCGGACCTTGAGGAGGGTAAGTTGGACCTAGGTGGGCTGTGAAGATGGGACTTGGACTGAGGGAGAAGAGGAGTGCAGCTTGACGGCGGTTCGGAGGCAAGCGTCAGAGCGAATAAACGGCAAGGGTGCGCTATAAGTTTCTGATAGGAGCTATCAAGCGGACTCGAATGCAGCAACTGCGTGACCTGTCTACACTATAATAGAACCGCGTGGGTGCAACATTCGGGAACATTTTATGCCACTAATAAAATAATATTTCGGAGGTGCAGCGAAGCGCGTGCAAAGAGTGGGCCGGGCTCGAGAGCGGACAGCGGAGAAAGCGGTGGAACACGAGCGGATGCAAGTTTTGTAACGTCATAGATGCAATGCGCATGATGCTATGAGATGAGATGCATAACAAAAACAAAAGCAAAACAGACAAACCCAACCACGAAGGAAATATCATATAGCATCTCGGAAAAAGGCAAGAGTGAATTCTACGATTATGGAAAGTTGTATAGGAAGCGTTACATTTATATTACATGGATAGTAAGAAACATCTTCCGGGGAGAATAGTTCTGTTAAGGGTTCCTTTTGGCTGGGATGCATGCCTAAAGTGCATGTCAAAACTGCTAGGAAAGCGAGAAAATCATCAGGGGCAGATGGGTAAATAGTTAAATCATCTTTCAGTTCACCGACGAATATTCCCTTAAACTGCTTCGGCTTCACCCGTCCCGGTACATCCGGTGACCAGCGTGTGTCCTTGAGGTGCTCCTTTACCACCTAGCAGACAATCGGGGAGCGTGAGAGGTAAGCAGGAGCGAACAACTGGCTTGGCCCAAACTTAAATCATATCGATGCATATAATGGTGAATAAAGGTACATGCGGAAGTTTGACACATGTATTGGGCATGAGCCCGTATAAATAAGCCACGGTAAAGAAGCTAGGTATAATGAGTGCAGACAGCGCGTCAAATATGTCTGAACAAAGCGCCAGCGAGCCTCTAAAGGCTTCAAGAAGAAGGAGGGAGGAAGGAGAGAAAATAAAAGACAGCAAAAATAGAAAATGGGCGGAGGAAGGAGGCGAACTTGGAGTCAGCGCTTAGGCGTAGAATCTTAAGTAGACGGGCTCTGCGTTCCATAGGTTAAATTTCAGTCGGTTATCAATGCGTTTCATGGGGCAGTATGCTCATGATCAGGACTTAGTCGATGATGAAGGACCTTCCATTTGGGCTTGAGTTTGTCCTTTTCTTGTCCGTGAGCGTAGAACTAGTTCCCAACTTTGAAAGCTTTGGCCGTACTTCCCACCTTTGATATCTTTGAGCTGCTTTGTTGATAAAATCACGGAGCGAGCTTTTTGCCCGCGTCGCTCCTCCTCAATGCGTCCAAACTGCCTTGCCGATCGAGCTCGGCTTCTCTTTCTTCATACATGCGCCGCATGAGGTGAGTCATGAATTATGTCGTGGGGCAAGACTGCCTCTGCACGTACACCATAAAAATGGTGAATCATTAGTCGATTCGAGTGATGCGCAGCCCTAGAGTCGTGGTCAGGCTCCTAAACCCAGTGTGTGTTAGATTCGGGGACCGCACTAGTCTGGGTTTAATACCGCTCATAATTAGACCGTTGCTCGCTCCGACTTGGCGTTGGTTTGAGGTGATAGGCTGGTAATGTCGAGCTTGATGCCCATGTTTTTTGCACCATAATTTGACCTCGCCGGTGGTGAAGTTGGTGCCGTTATCGATGATGATCTGTGGGGGACACCGTGTGATTGCACTACCCACGATATGAAGTCTATCACGGTCGGATTCTGCCGTTTAACAGAAACGGCCTCTATCCATTTGGTGAATTATCCACCATGACCAATAAATTATTTTGCTTGTGGGTTCCTCCTAAGGGTCCAACCATGTCAAGTCCCGGACCACGAGCGGCGGTGATGGGTATAGTTTTGAGAAGTGGGTGGCATGTGGCTTTAGTTAGCAAGCTGGCAACCGACATCGTTGGACTAAATCCTCGCATCACCGGGCATTAAACCATAAAAATCTGTCTGGAAGGCCTTGCCTACAAGGGCCGGAGCTGCGGCGTGGTGCCCACCCAGTCCGGCATGAATTTCAGCCAGGAGGTTTAGCCCTTCCTCTTTGGAGATACACCTTTGAAGGACTCTGTTGTGCTTTTCTTATAGAGCTCTCCCTCATGGACTTTATAGGCTTTGGATGCATGCATTACAATCTGCGAGCCTCATTTTGGTCTTTCGGGGTTTCCTGCCTAGTTAGGTAGGCTAAGAATGGTTCTGTCCGCGGGGCGATAACGCCATTATTCGTGGCGGAGGTGTTATCTCAGTGTGAGCCTCGATTGTGTCGAAGTGTTGATGTCGGGCAGTGCGGTTGGGTCCGGATCGTTATTTCCGGACTCTCCTTCCCATAATGCGGATGGCGAACAGCGTTCGAGGAAGATGTTGGGCGGGCGGCGCCGGCGTTTGCACCAATGCGTGCCATCGTCCGCCGCCTGATTGTTATCCGAATATGTGATGAAATTGAGCCCTTGAACTGTCTTGACATTTTAGGACCGCATGCGATGCCTTCGGATCTTTGGCATCAAAGTCTCCGTTTATTTGAGATATCGCGGTTGATCGCACCTCTAGGCGTTGTGCCATGGAGGCTGCCATCGGAGAGCCGTGCGAAGGCCTTGTATTCGGCTGCGTTGTTGGAGTCCGTATACATTATTTGAAGCGTATTGGACTGTCCCGGTTGGGGGCGTCGGGCAACGCCGGCCCAGGAGCCGGCCAACATTTTGGAGCCGTCAAAGTGCATAATCCAATTGGAGTCTGGCCCGTACTCTTTAGGGAGTTCGGCTTGGTCCATTCAGCCTGGTTGGCCAAAACCTGCGACTTGATAGCTCGTAGTGGCTTATAGGTTTTGTTGAATGGAAGGAGCTCTATGGCCCATTAGCAATCCGGCCCGTCGCGTCATGATTGTTTATAATGTCGTTAAGAGGTACTTGCGAGCTACGTTATCAAACACTCTTGAAAGTAGTGTTCATGGCTTCGGGATGCCATGACACGCGTATGCTATCTTTTGATAATGTGGGTGCAGGACTTGCATGGAGTTAGGGCGGTGGACACATTAGACGGTTTTGAAGAGAACCGGTGTCCGTCCGTTCTCGTTCGACGGCGAGCACAGCGACAACGATGTGTTCTTGGCGATATATAATAGCATTGGTTCGCCCGTTGGTAGCGGCGAGCAGTTGTTGCCAATATGGCCTTTATTTCTTCGTGTCCGGCCGTGCGTGACATCCGTCCCTCGAAGTGTTCGGTGCGCCGGAGGCGGTAAAGAATGCGCCTTTTCTCCCAAGCAGAAATAAGCGGCTTAGAACCGCTTCGCATCAGTCATTTTTATTTGTTTGAGGTCTTTTGGAATATCAATTGTGGCGGAGGTCGGATCTTGGCTGGGTTTGCTTCAATTCCTCTGCGGACACAATGAAGCCCGGAGCTTTCCAGTCGGAGCCTTGACGCATTTTCGGATTGAGCTTAATGTCATATTTTGGAGTTGTCGAATGTGAGCTCCAAGTCGTCTACTAGGTTTAACATGCTTGGATTTGTGACCATGTCATCTACATATGCTTCCACTATTTTGCCGATCTGGTTTGCGGACATATACGAATCATCTAACGGCTGATATGTTGCGGCGTTTTGAGCGAAGGGCTTGTATTGAAGCAGAATGGGCCGTATGGAGTGATGAATCTTTGTTGCAGCTTAGTGCGGCTCCGCCATCGGATTTGGTGGTAGCACGTGAATCTTGTCGAGGAAGCACAATGAGTCGTGTCTGCTTTGTAGTGTCGATAATTTCATCAATGCGAGGAGGAAGGGATCCTTTGGGCAAGTCTTATTAAGGTCTTTGAAATCAACACATAGGCGCCGGGATTTATCCTTCTTTGGTACCATCACCAGGTTTGCTAGCCAGTCTAGATGTTTTATATCTACGATGAATCCGGCTTCCGAAGTTTGGCTAGCTCTTCTCCCATGGCCTGTCTCTTGGGTTCGGAAAAGCGCGAAGAGCCTGTTTGACTGGCTTGAATCCTTTTAGGATATTTAGTATGCTCGGCCAACCCGGCGTGGGATTCTGGCATGTTTGAAGGGTGCAGACAAAATGTCAGTTTCTCGTAGAAATTCTCGTGGTCATGGCGTCTACATCGAGGTTTAATTGTGCCCCAATGGAGGCCGTCTTTGCAGGGTCCGTTGGGTGGACTTGGAATGACTATTTCATCCGCTGGTTTAAAATAGGTTGACTTGGATCTTTTATCAAGTATCACATCGTTTGTTCACCGTGGGGCGCATCGATGAGTTCCTCGACGCTAAAGCTTGAGATAGTGCCTCGAGGCTATGCGGCTGTCTTGTTTTCTTGTGGTGCTATGTCGGATCACTAGCGAGTGATGATCCGTTAGGTCGGGCATTTAAGCTTCATGTACATAATGGGGTATAGCTTGAAAAATTGTGAATGCCTCTCGCCCTAATAAAGCGTGATATCCGCTATAAGCGGACCCACTTGAAATGTGACCTCCTCGGACTGTAATTGTCGGCGAGCCAAACACTATGTCGATGTGATTTTCCTGTGCACATGCTTCCGGCTAAAGTTATTCCTCTAAAGGTTGTGCTGCTTCGCTCAATGCGGTTCCAGTCTATTTCCATTTTGGAGGGTTCCTCATAGATGAGGTTTAAGTCATTGCTTAGCCATCCATGAGTACCTTAGTAAAATGACAGCGTCCACTATTAAGGGGAGGACCAATCGGCTGGTGCTCGGGCTGTTGAGATTTGGGTTAAATCACGGCATTAAAGGTAATAGGCGTGTCCTCCATGGATTTATTGTTGCTACTTGGTAGACTTGACAAGGTTGCGAATTCGTTTCCGCATGTTATTTGATCACGAAAGTCCGAGCTATTACCATCTTGGTGTTCTTTGCTGGATGAAGCTAAAGCTCTTAGCCACTTTTGGACACATTAGTAGTATCCAACATGCTCGAAGGCTATGAGTTGAGTGGCGCCCTCTTGTGCTATGAATTTTGCGAGGGTGGTTAGCCAACCCTCGGTGCGGTTCCGTACCCTTTAGGGGTTTTGGTTTTGGTGTTTAACCAGGTGCTTGGTGATGATGCCTTTTATTTCGGACTAGTTATGTATTGGATTATCCCAAAATTTACTTTCGGTTTCCAAGCACTCTCCGCCATGCAGTACTTTTGTACTATGGTCACAAGTCAACAAAGCGTGTAATTTAGCGACGACTTATGGCGTTTAAGTTCCTTTGTCCATGCAATTATTGCGAGAAAGTGGGATTCGTCCTCCTCTGATCTTTTATCCTGTCCATAACCGGAGAGATCGGCCGATAATGATGTCTGTTTTCAGCGGGCTCTTGCGAATTGGGATAGATCGCTAATGTTTGGGTGGGCGGGTGGAACTAGATCCGAACCTCGTCAATGTAAGACTCGAGGGCGAAGTTTGGACTCGGAGTTTGGATTTTGAATTGTATCCAATGAATCAACCAGCCGTGACTTTAAGTTCAGGGCTTGATCGACATCCGTCCCTCTGCGGGAATCCGGCATGGGGATCGAGAATCCGGACGTGTGATCCTTAAGATAGAAGAAGAATCGCCACATTGCTCCTCTATCCATCAACATGATGGGTAGCACAGGGAAGTTGATCTCTCACGCCGGTTCTAGGCCGATCCGGTCGTAGTCGTGGCGACTCCGAGGCGGTGATGCGATCAAGAGCTCGTTCTGGAGGAGGCTCGATCGGATCTAACGCTCGTCAAGTTCGAGTTAACGAGAAGATTGGTTTCGATGACGAGAAGTCATCGTCGGTAGCGATGGCGAATTGGCGGTCATAAAAACCACCTAGCGGAGAGTCGGCGTTGGCCAAGGCTCCTTTGGCGATAATGTCGTCTTTAAAAGCGGGATGAGGCATCCTTCTGGCGGCTGACGGCAGAGGAACTCTCAATGAAAGCACCAATGTCGATGTCAAAACCGGGATCTCGGGTAGGGTCTGAACGTAAATCTAAGCGGATAGTAACGAGAGACAAGGACACAATGTTTTACCCAGGTTGGGCCATCTCGATGGAGGTAGACCCTACTCCTGCTTGATTAATATTGATGATATGGGTAGTACAGAGTAGATCTACCACGAGATCGAGGCTAAACCCTAGAAGCTAGCCTATGGTATGATTGTTGTTATCCTATGGACTAAAACCTTCGGGTTTATATAGACACGGATAGAGTTAGGTTACACAGATTTGGTTACAATTGTAGGAGATCTACATATCCGTATTGCCAAGCTTGCCTTCCATAAGGAAAGTCCCATCAGGACACGGGTGAAGTCTTCAATCTTGTATCTTCATAGTCCGAGTCCGGCCAGCGGTGATAGTTAAATATCCGGACACCCCTAATCAGGACTCCCTCAACTTCTATCATGATGAATCCAACAACGATAATACTACTACTCAAATATAAAGAACTAGCCATCCCTCTGAATCAACTTCTTTGCCATCATACATGGCGAGGCGGGAAAGGCTTAGACCACGGACGACAAACTTCTTTGCCGTCCGCTGGCGGATGGCAAACTGTCCGGATGAACACGTGCCAGCAAAGGCCTTCTTGTCGTCCGCTTCCTGAAAGCAGACGGAAAGGATTATCGTCGCCGCCGAGAGCCAATGAGGCGGTAAAGATAGTGAGCGACAATGTGGTGGCGTGAGAGCCGTTAGGGTTTAGCGGCGCTCTTTGCCGTCTGCCAATGGACGGCAAAAATCGGCAACTCTATATATCGGCGGACGACAAAACTCAGCTAAACGCAACGAGAAGCTGACACGTGGCCAGCTATGCCGTTGCGCGACGGCAAAGAGGTTTGAATCTTTGCCGTGTTGGTAAACGGCATAGCTGGCACTTTGTCATCCGCCAGTGACGGCAAAATGACCAAATATGAAGCGGTGTTCCCGGTTTGCACGGTGACTGCCAAGTGTCCTCTTAAGTGAAATCGCTAGTAGATGGGCTCTTTGCCGTCGCTGGCCAGACGACAAGCTTCTGAGGAGTCTGGATTGAGGGTGTCGATAGCGAACTATCACGTTGGCTGGACTCCTTGACTATGAAGATACAAGATTGAAGACTTATCTGGTGTCCGGATGGGACTTTCCTTGGCGTGGAAGGCAAGCTTGGCTATCTGGATATATAGATCTCCTACCTTTGTAACCCGACTATGTGTAACCTAACCCTATCCGGTGTCTATATAAGCGGAGGTTTTAGTCCGTGGACGAAGAACAATCATACCATAGGCTAGCTTCTAGGGTTTAGCCTCTACGATCGTGGTAGATCCACACTTGCTACCCATATCATCAATATTAATCAAGAAGGTATGGTTTTACCTCCGCCGAGAGGGCGAACCTGGGTAAAACATACATGTCCCTTGTCTCCTATTACCATCCGCCTAGATGCATAGTTGGACCCCCGCGAGAGCCGCGGTTTGGCCCGACATTGGTGCTCGCCGAGAGTTCCTACTATGCGTCATCCTTAGGCCTGATTGCTCCTTGACCATCAACAGCAGCGGTCGGTGAGACTTTTCTCCTGGACAGATCTTACGTGTTCGGTGGCTTTACCTTTGGGCCAATTCACTTGGCCATCCGGAAGCGATGAAAGCTCGCCCCAGCCATCAGGTCGTTTGGGAGTTGAACTACATGACTAACATCGCGGAGACTTGATCTTGACGGATTTGAGCCCAATAAGCGCGCCTTGTCTCGTGGACGCGATCTTGCTCTGCCGCTGACGAGTGCCACAGAGCTGCCTGGCGTCCATTCCGACCCCTAGCTCGGGCCGACTCCGTCGAGACGGTGGTTGGACACCGCCTTGGGGAATTCACGATCTCTCTGGCGATTGAGCGAACTCCATCCCTGTACTGCGAACCGTGACTCCAAGGTGCGGGACTGCTCTCGGACTCGAACCCTCCAGCCCCTTGTCGAATCAATTGGGCGCGGTTATGGAGTTCACTACGCGGACATCTTTCGGCTTTCGCCCTTTGGCGACATTCTAATTCTAAAGTCTCTCTCTTTATCCCGGAGAGCCACTGCGGACTATAGTCGGGAATGTTGGGATCGGACGACGAAGAAATTCAGCGCCCACCCACCGCCCACTTTGTAGCCAGCATCGAAAGCTTAAGCGGCGTGCTCGATTTTGACTCGAAGACATCGGCGGTATGGACGACGATGTAGGAGACAACCATGAACCAGCACCTATAGGATCTTGGACAGCCACCTCAGCCCATGATATACATGGTAGATACACCTAAAGAGTGATGACGAGGAACAACGGGACACTCTGAAGGATAAATCCCTTGAAAAACAGTCAAAAGCAGCGTGCACCAAGTCCCGCCTCGACAAAGACAGCAGCCACAGACCCAGCCATACAGCCAGGCGAACGGTGGATAGCGAACATGCTATCGAGCAACCGTCCGAACAGGACAACTTGGATAAACAACCCGTCCCGGCGAAGATAACAGTCGGACGATCTCACGCCGGACAAATTGTTGGAGCGAAGAACCTCCACAAAAGCTCGTCACCCACGTGCGTAGCCTGAAAAATCATAAGCGGGCTTCGAACAGCGGAAGATGCACTCGAGAATCAGATGGAGCAAAGTACTCAACACCGCGGGAAATACGGTGATGCGCCAAACAAAGAGCTACCAGGCGCAAATTACTGCCCGAATCACGATGAGGCCGTGAGCCGCAATCAAAGAATAAAGAGGCAGCCGGTCGGATAGGCGACCACATGGCAAACATATAGGCGGCAAGCGGGGCCGCTATAAACCCGACGATCCGCGAAGGATTCGCATCAAAGGATGGCCCGATTAGGTCCATCTATGGTAGAAAGCAAGCTCTTCAAGCAATGCAACACGCCAAATATCCGAACATCACACACCCAAGTATAGGGTGCGCACTTGTGTTTCATCGATGAGGTCTTTGGATCATGAATTCCGCAGGATTCAAACCCGTAAACATAGAGGCATAGCGGAACAACGGACCACAGAGCGGATCGGATTAGATCCTCCACATACACTGGCTGGAGATGATCTCACACCATAAATACTTACCCTCAAGCTCAAAGGGCCAGCACGGCATTGGCTCAAAGCCTCCACTGAAAATACCATTGGAAGTTGGGAAAGGCTCGAGGGGCGCTTTTAACCAATTTTCAAGGGACTTATGTCCGTCCTCGGATCACAGGACGATTTAAGTCACATAACTCAACAACTTGGAGGTCAGCTACATAATTCAGAACAGGTTCCTCATCAAAAAAGAACCAAATAGTTATTTCGTCCGGACGCGAAGCCTTAGCAGCTTTCAAACACGTCAGACAAATGGCTCGCCAAACACCTCGGCGGAGAAGCGAGAACAATGGCTGCATTAACAAGCCTCATGACCCGCTTTTGCGCGGGAGAGGATAGTTGGCTGGCAAGATGCGATACCATGACCGTACATCAAGTCGAGGGATGGAAATGGAAAACCACTACGGCAAGGACCAGCTGGACAAAGGAAACAGCCCGAAAACACGGCGATTAACACGGATTGAGCTCCGGCAGAATCATACAAAACTGCCCCTCAGGACAACGCAGCTGACGGAGTGTCGGTGTCAAAACAGCGGATCTCGGGTGAGGGTCTGAACTGTGCGTCTAGGCGGATGGTAACATGAGACAAGGGCACGATGTTTTTACCAGTTGGGGGCCCTCGATGGAGTAATACCTACTCCTGCTTGATTAATATTGATGATATGGGTAGTACAGGTAGATCTACCACGAGATGGAGAGGATAAACCCTAGAAGCTAGCCTATGGTATGATTGTTGTTTTCCCTACGGACTAAAACCCTCCGGTTTATATAGACACGGATAGGGTTAGGGTTACCAAGTCGGTTACAATGGTAGGAGATCTACATATCCGTATCGTAGCTTTCCTTCACGCCAAGGAAAGTCCCATCGGACAGGGCGAAGTCTTCAATCTTGTATCTTCATAGTCTAGAGTCCGGCCATAGATGATAGTTCGGCTATCCGGACACCCCTAGTCCGGACTCCTCGGTGGCCTGAACGGACTTCAATGACGGCAGTGCAGGCGCTATTGTCTTGGCATTGCGGCGGGTTCCTCTTCGAATAGTTCATAGAAGATTTTGAACACAAGGATAGTGTCCGCTCTTGCAAAACAAGTTCCACATACCGTAGAGAATAATTTCCGCTTGCGGATATCTTTGGCGTATTGATACGTGACATCACCTGCACCAGGCCTTTATCGAATCGTTTTCTTGTTCCACCTCAGTAGCGTTTAGCAAGGAGGTTTCCTTAGCATGTCTTATCAAAGCATAGATCGTGCCCCTTATTCCGAGACTCTCATCAATACGGACGTGGGTAACCCAACGTGCTGTTGGCGCCTCCTCTATCGGCGAGTCCCAATGGAAGCCACGGGGAGGCTCTTGGTATTCAACCTCTTTATAATGAGACCAAGGACCTCTTCTTTTCCACCCTCCATCGAGTTAGCCTCGCTTGAGTTCTAACAACCAAAGCTTCAGATTTAGGCGCTTGGACCTTCGACGATGTCCGGTTCCAACCAGCTCGGCCGATGGATGTCTTATTCCATCAAAGAAGAAGATGTGCTAAAGCTGCGGGCGCCCGGTATCTAACGGCGAGATTTCGCATAGGCTGCCTGCTCCGAGTAGGTCATTCCCACTCCGAGCCGGTGAGGCGTGGTGTTAGTGTCTCACTTCCTTGGGTTTAGGCTTCAGCGGATCCCCTTGTGGGGCTCATGTTTTATTATGGGTTGGAATTCCACGACTTGGATCGAGTCCATCCTCCACATCTAGTGGTTCATTGTAGTATGTGAAGCCTTCCTCCTCATTACCCCTCACTTGGATTGTGGCTCAAGACCTTCAAAGTGGGCGAAGATGATCAAGGGCATCGAGCGAGTCTTGGAGGGGCTGTTATAAGCAAGAATGCAGATGCTCCATGGCCGAGGCTCTTTTCAAGAAGCTCAATTTATAGCAAGGTGGTTCTATCACCGCTCGGGGGCACCAAATGGGTGGCGCCACCTGCCTTCTTTCGGGTCCTCCATTGCAGCCAGGCGTCATGGGTTATCTGAGGGCTTGGTGAGGGCTGTCCAGGACATGCCCTTGTTGCGAGGCCGTGAGACCTCCTAGAGAGAGATCAATCTGGTACGTAAGCAGAGTCATGCTGCTCGTCGCATCCTGCCCTGCAAGCGTCGCCCCCCTCCGCGTGGAGTTCAATCCGGAGGACCACGAGCTCTCCAACATTTTAGGCATAGCGCCCGTGGGAATCTCGCTGTTCTTGGATCAGCAATGTGTCGGACTTGACCGAGGCGCAGGCTGAGCCTGTCGCCGGATACTCAAGTAAGTAGTCCTGTGCCGACATGCTATCCGCATATTTATCATAAACTTGCCCTTAAAGAGCTATTCTTTAGCAGGAGTGGACAGCAAAAGCAAAACTGATCGGTGTCGGCCCCCCTCTGGAGACCACGCGGATCGTATTAACAAGATGCTAGAGGTTGTGCCTTTTGAAGAAAGCGAAGGGGAACAAGGAATCTACTTCCTCCATGAAGGAGGCTATCAAGAAAGGGGGATCGAAATCCCTCCCTCCGAGGAGAAGGACCGCTTCTAGAGATCCGGAGACCAAAGCCTCGAGCGCGGGAAGAAATCTTCACCGGAGGGTCCTGCGGCGGGAGATGCCTCGGCGCCTATTTCCCCAAGGAGATCAGCCCTCCGGTGACGTAGAGAGTGAGAAGGGGAGTTTATAAAATAAAGACATCCCTGTTTTATTTCGAAGATAACTGAAATTGTACCTTGTAGTTGGATCTCAGCCCTTCTCGGAGCTTTCGACTTGGGATCTTGTGGAGATGATAGAAACGCCTCCACCTATCGGCGTTCGTGCGGTAGGCGACCAATGTCGTCACGAAGAGTTTCCCAGTCGCGGGGCGGACGATCCGCGGGCCCGGCGTCGGTGGGCTGAAGGACCTGCTCGGGCGTATATCTCGAAAATCACCATCGCTAATAGCTCGGTAATTGAAAGAATTGCACCAGCGGATTGCATGAAATGCAGTTCTTGGGAGGTTTGAGTACAAAAAAATGATGTACCTTGGGTTATGCATATAGAATGCCTGTATAGATAGTAGTCCATGAGACTCGGTATTTGGTCTGGCCAGCGGGTGGAATCATATCTCATCTAACATGTCCGTTCCTATTTAGGTGGGGCGTCCGGTGCTAGCGGGCTGATGTTGCCGAACTAAAGCGGAACTTGACGCGGATCCGGACATCGCTGGTCAATGCGGTTTACGAGTCCGGTATCCGACTTCTTGCGGACACACTGGTAAGGGCTTGATGCCCATGCCTTACTACTTGTATGCTTTGATCGGCGGTGCGCTCTTTGTGGAGAGGCTTTGGGGCTTGGACTAAAGAACAAGCCAAAAGATTACGGCCACTTTAAAGCGCGAAAGAAAACCGAGCGGGCTGCTCTTTGCGAAGCAAGAGAAATGGCCGATTGGCCCGAAACTGAAAATACTACCGACCATGCGAGTTCTTGAAAAAAGCGTCAAAGCGGAACAAGAGGACCTGAAAAGGCCGCGAATCCAGGATGCTCGTTCCGCTATGAAACTCCAAGGAGGAGCTGAGTCGGGGGAATATTGCGGTGGAAAACCGTTTCGCTGGGAGAAATATATGGATGTAAGTATGCTCGGTTGGACAAGCTGTGGAGTTGGAGGATGCTTTCGGACTTAGGGCGGCGGCGGACCGATTGAGCCCAGGGCAAGAAGAACCGAAGGAAGAGCTATTTTGGTCGCAATTCCATAGTCCGGGTGTCCTCTTCCGTTGACCGACCGGTTAGCGAATGGGTCGAGCTGAATCGATTATCCGTACTTGCCATGAAGCATGTCGCCGATTGTGGCGAGCGGACCCGACCCGACAGTTATTTTGGCATGCGGTTCCTTGGGTGGTACGCGTTCGGCCAATGAACGGTCGGCGTGTATTGAAGGGGCCCGGATGGCTCTTGCCCGTGTCAAGACATCTTTGGCGGAGATGAAGGCCACCACGTTGCGTCCCAAGATTGGACATAAGCAGTACGCGAGCACTATTTTGAGGAAGTCTGCGGGCCTCGTTTAATAGAGGCGATTCGAAGGAATTATGTTTAAATGACATGTATGATTTTGAAAACAATGTTTCAATATAAATAAAGCTTTTATACTTGTGCCTTCAAGTAGCAAACTACCTCCTCGTGGCGTTGGCGTATATATATATAACACGAAGATGGCGTCTTGACCCTTAGCACATAGTCGGGGGTGTTTAAAAGGGCATTTTCACATAATCCACGTCTTGGTCTGTGAAGGAGGTGATACCGTAGCAAACTAGGCAACGGACTATAATGCTTTATCACTTTCACTTAGCAATAGGAGTTCGATGGTGGGGCTACTATATAGGCCCTAGGGCCCGCCTCTCCGAAGAGGGCGTATGTGCTGACGGGAAGCGGCCCTTTCTGGAAATTCTAAACATTCGCTGGGTCATCGAGTGGTTGACCAGTCTCACCTATATCATGGAATCATTTTAGCTTTCTCCGGGTGCTCAACCCAGCTCAGCGAGCACAATGAATGGTTCTCCCGCTACCTTGCCGATATACGGGCGTAAGGTACCAAAACATGGGGCGGGCAAACCCCATTTGACCAAAACATGATTGGACTGATGCATATAGGGCCTAACTTTCGAGGGCGAACACTCTGTCGGGACCCGATTCAAGTCACATCGACCTAGCGGTAACACCTCATATCACTGCGGCCTCCGCCGGGTATTCCCCATTTGCCTTACCATGGCCGGGACCGTTTGCCTTTTGGCTCACGTATATGATAGTGTGCTAGCATCCATATGACGAAGAACCGGGCCGACATGGCTGGTCGTGAACCCAATGCGGGCTAACCCGGGGACAGGCATACATGAATCACCTCGAGCATTCGGTCATCAGGTATGAATCCGGGTTGTAGCACTAGGCTAACGGGACTCCGGTATCC
>JAHIAM010015935.1:0-15951 GCA_021605205.1 Aegilops longissima
ATCTTTGATTAACAAGCTAGTCAAATAGAGGCATACTAGTGACATCTTGTTTGTCTATATTTCCACATGTATTATTTTCTTAATACAATTCTAGCATGAATAATAAACATTTATCATGATATAAGGAAAAAAAATAACTTTTATTATTGCCTCTAGGGCATATTTTTCAGGGCCTGCCTGAGCCACTCCTCCACGGGCACTGGGCCCCTCAACCTCCTCTTCCTCCGGCCTCTATTTCCCGGGCATAGAGCCCAATCCCGGGCCTTCCCCACAAGCTCATCCCGACTCTCCCGGGGATCATCCCAAACCCCTCCTGGTGCCCTTGCTTTTACCGGGAGGGCCCTCCTCCCTCTTCCTTGCGCCTTCGGCTTTTTCGCAGCCAAGTCTTTGTCCTCCTGATCCGCCTCTTGATAAACGCCTCCCCTTGGAAGTGCGCTTGTAATATTGGTCTCCACCGGGTAGCCCTTTCCACCGGGAGGACCCGGAATTTCGTTGAGCTCGGGTCGCCCCCAAAACCCATGACATTCAATGGAATCCATTTATAACTGGTCCCGGGGAGTTGATGTTGTGGATGACATTTGCGGCACGGCGGCCCAAGAATGGAAGTTATTCACAAACCATGCTTGTCCCATATTTGCAGGCGGACAACCTCATCCCTTGCGATTCCATCGCGGCGAACCTATCCCTCTGCGGCCGCAATGGGATGATGAAGGGCCCCCCTTTGCCCAATGGTCCCCGCAGCCTTAGGGTGATCTGTTTATTGTCCAAGCTTTGTGAGGAAATTTTCCATTCATTGCCCGGATGACAATCCTCCGCTGCAAAAATCGGGCTTTCGCTTGGATCCAAGCACCAATTCCTTCCCATCTATCTTTGCTAACTAGGGGGTAATCCCGGTTTCCTCGCCAAAGGGCATCCAAGGTTGGAACTACACCTATGGGATCCAAGAATCCCATGGTTCGAGGGGGCGGGAAAGAAGGGGCAAGATAGCCAAAGGATGCCCGGTTCGGGGCCCGAGATCGTAAAACCCTAGTCCCTTTGGTGGGTGTTTTGGAATTCTTGAGCCTCAACTAGGCTTTTGGTCGTGGGTTGAAAAAGGAACCTTCTCAAATGCCATGGGCCTACATTTATAGTCGGGGCGACCACGGTGGCCGGAGGTGGAAAGGCACAAACCCCGGCTTATCCGTATTACAGACGAGGGCCAAATTTTGTGCAAATGTCCCCTTCTTTATTGGGGAGGGCAGGCCCGCCCGTCTGCCGCCCCCCGCTTTGCACCCGGGCCGGGGACCCGACTCATAAGTTGTCGCCCGAATGCTTGCAGGTCCCGGGATCAATGCTCATTAACACACAAAAGTGAAAACGAGTCTTACATCCTCAAGCTTACAAAATTTTTCCCATTATGGTCAAGTTTATAGAAGAGCCCAGGGCTGAATACCAAGTAAACCAAAGGGGAAATCTTTGCGATAAATAGAACCCATGCCATCGCCTTAACCCTCGGGCATTCGGGGAAACCCGAATGTTGCTCAGCTTTTTAACTCCTTTTTCCATGCCCAAAATTAAATAACCCGGGCAACCAATGGTACTTTGAATGTACTGCAAACAAAATTGAACAAGGCACAAAATGCAATGATATAGCAAAGTGGTAGTTTGGAAAGCTAGTTTTGAGGCAATGGCATGATCTATCCCAGCATTTGCGATGAAATCAGAATCTGTATGAAAATTTGGGAAACAACTGGTTGGACAACAACGATCCCTTGTCAAGTCTTGACCCCATTTGCTTCATCAAACCGAAAGTTTATATCGACTAGAGGGGGTGAATAGGCATTTTATGAATTCTTCCCGAGGAATTTGCGGTGAAAATTCCTTAGGAAGAAACTAACGGAATAAGTACTCGGAAAGTAAGCATAACGAATACACATAGTCATCATGATGAAATGAAGACAATCAAGCGAAAGCGAATCACGGGATAACACAAGATGAAGGTAAGAAATTGGGCGGGGAAATTGAAAAGTCTTACAAAGTCTTCAAACAAGATATGAACAAACACTCAACAAATGAGGAAATGAAAGGGTTGAGGAAAAGAACCAGTTAGGTTGGTGAAGACAATGATTTGGTAGACCAGTTCAACCTTTGCCGGTTTCGTCCGTTGGGCGGGAGTATTTAAACTCGAGGACACAAGCCGGACACCCACCGAGCACGCCTCGGGACACCAAGTCCTCCCGATTCTCCTTGAACTAAGGTCACCGCCTGCCAATCACTGGGTAAGTCTTACTTCCAAACCTTCACAACTTGGTCACCCATCCACAATTCCTCTTGGATGTCTAGACCATGGCCTAACCGTCTGGAAAAGCACCTTCAAAGGTAAAAGGCGGATCCGCGGGATCAATTTCTTATGATGCTCAATCACTTTGGGTTTGTAGGGGTTTGGTTTTGGGTTTTCCTCACTTGATGATTTTTCCAAAGTCCTCGGAGGATGGGTTGCTCTCAAATGACAAGTGTCAAGTTCTTCGACAGCCAACCAGCTAGTGGTTTGGGGCTATTTATAGCCTAGGAGCAGCCCACATGATAAGACATAAATGCCCTTCAATGATATGACCGTTAGGTGGATAAGATATTTTGGGACAGGGCGATAAAGCGTGGAAATTTGAATTCAAATTCCTCGGGGCTATATGTTCCTCCTTTGGTGGCAATCCGCCGGCGAATTCCTAACTCCTCGGCGAAAAATTCCTGGCGAAGAACTTCGCTTCCAAGAAATTGTAACGTGAATTTCAAAGGCTTCACTCAAGGGTTGGTAGGTGTAGGATTTTGAGTTGAGCATCACATGGAAATTTTCCTTAGTATTTCCTACCCCCTTTAACGACGGTGTTTTATGACTCAAGAAAGAAAAATGAAACTACGAAAACAAAAGTCTTCACCTTCATGTTCCTCAAATGAATACCAAGTCTTCAAGGTCACACAATTTCTTCACTTTCAAAGTCTTAAAGTCTTGTATCAAAGTCTTATTGAAGAACTTCATTTTAGGTGACTTTCCTTTAAATATCAAACTCCTCATAGACTTATAGACCTTGTACACTCACAAGGATTAGTTACTTAACCTATAAGTCTTCAATACACCAAAATCACTAAGGGGCACTAGATGCACTTACAATCTCCCCTTTTGGTGATTGATGACAATATAGTTAAGTTTTCAACGGGATAAACATATGAATGTAAATCTTTAATGAGGAATTTGATTGCAAGATATAAAGAACTCCCCCAAGATGTGCATAGTGAGAATTTGCTTTTGAGGCAATGCACATTTGAAGAATTGAATCATGGAGATCTCCCCTATATCTTGTAATTCATACCGATTTAATATAATATGAAGAATTTGAAATGCATGATGAAATATGGTGCTTGATGTTATGCAAATAACATCAAAGTATCGAGCCTCGATTTGCTATGAAGATTTTCAAGGAGCTCAAGGAATCAAAGCATAGTGCAAAAGCATAATGCATCAAAAGTATCAAAGCACCATCGGGTTTAAGATTACAACTCGATCAATAAAAGTTTGGAAGAGCGAGGTTGTAACTTAACAAGAATAAATTACTATATATAGGCAAAACTAGACCGGCTTGAAGACTAACTCAAATTTCTCCCCTTTGTCATCAAATGACCAAAAGGATCGGCGAGGACTAACGCTCTTGAAGAATTTCAAGTTGAAGGCGGAGGCGGCATTGTTGGGGTTGTTTGTTGAAGTAGGACCAGCCAGGTGTCTTCCAAGTCTTCATTTTCATCGTTGTCGCGAGATGAAGAATAGGAGCTAGCCACCAAGGAAGGAACTTTGACCTTCTTGAATTTCTTGGAGGAGGTGCAGACCGTCAAATTCTTCCTTGAGTCCCATTGACGTCAGTTCTTCTTCCTTGTAGACATGTGAAAGAACAGCCAGTGCGTTTGAAGGTTTCATGGAGGTAGTAGTGGTTTTCTTCCTTGCATTGTGTGTGAGGTCATGTTGTAAAGAAAGTACCAAAGCGGCTTGACCCATTTATGATTCGATCAACCTTCGATGAAGGCGAGGAGTAACTCACGATCATCATCACCACAGGTGTAGTAGCGAGGACTTTGCTTGGTGAGGTATTTGCTGAGTCATGTGGCGAGTCATCATTGGTGGAGTAGGATCTTTGCTGCTGTCCATCAATGGGCGAATGCCTTCATCGATCCGCATAGCCTTGCCCTTGTCATCGTGAGGTAAATGTCCGTTTGAGGACTTCAATCGGGCAAGTAGCTGGTGGTTCAAAGTATCAGCCTTGTAATTGAGTGAAGACCTTGACGATGAATCTCATAATCCAAAGGCGAAAGGCTTCAGCTCAAATGGTGACATAGCATGTTTGCGAGTCCTCATGAAGAAATCATGGAAGTTGGGGAGCGCCATGGATGATGTTGAAAAGCATATTCTTCATGATGCCAGCGACTTCTTCATCGTTAAGTCGTGGCCTTTGATAGGACTCATTGTCTTCGTCGGAATCCGATGACAGTCCAAGGCACATATAATAATTCCTTGACGAGGAATTTGGTTCTTGGGCCTGCCTTGGCTTCAAAGGCTTCATCCACTTGCATATAGTGATTTGAAAGTTCTTTTTCGTGAATCGATGTGCACCATCAAGTGGAGGCGAGTGGTAGGGCAAGCAATTCATTCTTGGTGCCTTGTAGTATATTTTCATCATCAATCTAAGACCCATGAGTTCACTCTTGGCTCTCCGGTGATGTGAGCGTTGCATAAAACGAAGAATTAGCTCTTCATTCCATCACATATATCGGTGCAGAAATTTAGAAGTCTGCGTCGTGAAGAACAGGGCTGGCTCAAAGCCGCGGCGACTCCATATCCACATGAGGAATATGAGCATGATCGAAGATTTTATCCTTGTTGAAAAGCGAGGAATAGAAGTTGGCTTGGTGGCAGTCGAAGCGCCTCTTCCTAATCGCGGAATCATAAGGATTATATTCGATGAAGAACACGTGCTCGGCAAAGAAATCTTCAGCCTTGAACTTTTCTTGCTTGAGCGGATTCTTTTGCTTGGCGGAGGGGTGTCGATGAGTTGCATCACCACCTCGGAATCGTAAGTTCAGGTTCTTGATGAGAATTTCTTGTTCCTCAACATTCGATCGAGGATTAGCGGCGGTTTCATCGCACTAGTGGCTGGAATTTCTTCATGCAGAACCGTGGGGATTTTCTTGAGTCCATTTGGACTGTTTGTGGGTGAGGAATCTGTTGGGCGGGGTGAAGAGAAGTATTGGGATCTGACTTTCCCAAAAGTCATCATTGATCACTGTGGTGCATCCAATATCCACATCTTCATCTTCAATTTCCTCGCACCATCTTGAGGAATTTCATAGTCGATGAAATAACGGGGTTGAAGGATTGCATCCACTTCAATTTCTTCATCAATGCTTTCGAGAAGCGGAATGATGTTCTTCATCAGATCGATTGGGATCTCATAGTCTTCTCCAAAAGGAACAACTTCCTTTGATGGTATGGAGAAATTGGAACAACATCAATTGGATTTTCAAATGAGCTGGTCATTGGCTTCATTTTCTTGGCGAAGAATCGTGCAGTGATGCTTTCCTTTTCTTCCAGCAGCTCGTCTGCGCCTTGGTTTTCTTCACATCGAGGGATGGAAGAATTGGAGTTGGAGTTGGCGCGGGGAGCTGAGGAATTTGGTTCATTTTCTTAAGGCAGCCGTGCAGGTTGCCTGTCTTGACAATTTCTTGAGCGCACCACTAGTGGGTGCCACGGCAATTTCTTCGGTCGGAATGGGATCATCAGCCACGGAACTAGCATTTTCATCACAGCTGAACGTCATCAGTGGTCTTGGCATGTTCTTCATCGGTTGGGTGAGGCTTCACTGAGAATTTCATGTTGCCTTGGGGGCAACATTTGTGAATTTTTCGTCGGTTGGAATCGACCTTGGCCCTTGCCAATCAGCATAGTATGAATCGAAGTTTTCTTTGAGGTCTTGAATTTCATTTGGAACTTGGAGAAGCTCCTCGGTGTCATCTTGACAACGTTTTCTTGAGAACTTCTCCTTCCTGTATTGAGCCTTTTGATTTCCCTTGCCTTCTCAAACTTCCATTTTCTTCAGCTATGAAGTGAGTCAACATATGACTTTGTCCGGTGTCGGATGAAGGTCGGGCATAGGGGTATTGGGATCCTTGTGCGGAGATCAATAAAGTCGAGGACTTTCTTGGTCAATAGCAGTGGCAGATGTACCTTTGGCTCTAGCGGCCTTTTCTTGCGGTCTCGATGATTTCCCAAGTTCTTCATCGATGCCTTCATCATCGGATGGTACATGGAATCAACCTGTTTCTTCTTGGCTAGGCGAGGACCTCGTCCATTTGTTGCTTTGTCTTTGAGTCGGGCGATTGAAGAAATGGGAGCGCGAGAACTTGCGAAGCCTGAGGCAATTGAAAAGCCAGCAGTCCTTTGACATGTAGCTAGGTGCACAGGCGAAGGTTTTGGAGCTGTTGAGGACTTTGGTGGAGCAGAGGCGGTGTGAAATTTGCTTGGAAGGTGCTGCGAGGAACTTGGCCGTGAGCGCGATGATGAAACACTTGGCTTATGGAGGCTTCTTTTGCATTGATTTCCTCGGTTTGACCGAGACCTCGGGCGAGGGAGAATCCTCATTGAATTTCTTCGCCTCCTTTCTTGTTTGCCAATTTTGTTTGCTTTAGCCCATTCATGGAAAGTCCTCACCTGTTTGATGCTTTGGGGATCAGCTATTGGCGGTGCCAAAGGGCTCTTGGGCATGGAGGATTTAGGCAATTTCTTCATGTACTTAGGAGTTACATCTGTATTCCTCCATTCCGTGCCCATCTCCGTTCAATCTTCAATCGCCCTTGCGTTGATTTTGCTTTCTTCATCCGGTGCGAGTGGATATATTTCCTGGATTTCAACGTATAACCTCGGTTTCTTTCCTCCCTTGGGTTTTACCGTCGCCATTTCTTATTGAGAATTTGAACAATTGAGTTCTCTAAGAAGTTGCAGTTTTTCTTGAGGGCTGCAAATGAGTTAAGTTGATGAGAACCTAGGATTCACAGCGGACATTTGTACCTGACGGTATAGTTGCGAGGAATTTGGAGAGGTCATATGCTGAAGGTTTTCAAAAACAAGTTTTGAGGATTTTGACCGGATGAGCCTTGAAGAATTTCATAAGCTTCTTTGTCTTAGGTTCGAGTTGTATAGATCGAGGATCCACAAATTGAGGAATCTTGAAGAAAATCATTGCTTAGAAACGAATCAAGAGATTTGAGGTGTTCATATGTGGAAGATTTGAAGAATAAACACCTTTGAAATTTTGAAGAAGATTTGAGAATCAAGCAGTAATAAAAGTAACTTTTAATTACAAGTGAAGAACACGAAACTAGAAGAACAGTTGGGAAGTTCTGTTCGATCTTCCGCCCTAACTTGGCGGAGGAAGACAGCTCGGGCCGGGGTGAAATTTCATGTCCCGGGATCGCGGCGCGAGGTCAAGCGGGAACTTTTCCTCAGGGACGATGGAGAAGCGGCGCTAGGGTTTGAGGAGCTCGGGGGAAAGAGGGGGAAAAAAGTGAGGAAGGAGGGGTATTTATAGGCGGTGAAAAAGGATGCAAAGATTTAGGGCAACATGCCCACCATTTCCTTCTCACGACATGTTACCCGTCGTAGTGGAGATGTTCGATCGTGGGGAATAAAATAATGCATCGTGGGATGCGGACGGTTTAAGCAAAACGAAAGTTTGGATAAGATCAGTTTTAAAGTTCCGTTGAATTTCTTCATTCAAGGACACGGGAAGATTTTGACGAGTTTCAAAATAACCAATGAAGAATTTGTGAATGGATTGGGTTGAGATAATAGGGGAAGGTCGATCACATTCACTTAGCGAAAAAGCGACTTGAAGAAATAATAAGTGAATCGAGGGACATAAACCCATATATATATAAAGCCAATGAAGAAAGACGGAAAGTGAAGATTTTGCAAAGTTGAAGAATTTGAAAAACAAGAATTTCAAAACGAGGAAAAACTCAAATTGAAGATTTTCAACTTTGGTGGTGGCGTGACCCACCAATAAGAATGATGATTTGACACGCAAATTGTCGGGGTTAAAGAATCAAATTCTTCATTAATTTCTTCACACTAAGAGTGTTATTCTTCATTGATTGAAGAAAACGTTTTTCATGTGTTGCACATCTAAGTCATCAATTTTGCATAAGTGTTAGGATGTGTGCCTTTTTAAAGAACTTAAGATTCTAAGATATTTAGCTCACACCGCCTTTAAATCTCTTCTCATCCAAGGGCTTAGTGAAGATATCGCTAGCGTTCTTGCTTCACTGCTTTCGATGGAGATGTGCCCTTCAACACATGATCACGAAGAAAATGATGGCGAATTTGAATGTGCTTTGTCTTGAGTCTGAACTGGGTTGTGAGCAATCTTGATGGCACTCTCATTGTCACAAAGAAGGCACATTCTTCACGTTGATGCGAGTCCTTGAGGTTTGCTTATCCATAGAATTGAGCACAACCGAGCCAACAGCAATGTATTCACTTCGAGAAGCGGTGATCGATTCTTTCTTGAGGACCAAGGACCAAAGATTCGAAATGACAAGTACCGATGTTGACTTGGGTCCACCCGATCACCCAAATAGTCGAGTCGAATATCAATGAGATCAAAATAGAGCCCTTGGGGTACCATAATCCTGTTTGGTGTGTGAGCTAGATATCAAGAATATGCTTCACACCTTATGGTGTGATTCCCGGTTAGCTTGAAATCGGGCACACATGCAAACACTAAGCATTATATCTGGCCTAGATGCACATAAGTACAATAAAGAACCAATCATGGGCGGTATACCTTGTGATCAAGTCAATACCATTTTCATCGGGCATAGATGGCCATTTGTGGGCATAGGAATTTTGACCCTTTGCAATCTTGCATGCAATTTCTTGGGACATCTTTGAGGTATTTCTCAGATATGAATATGCCATTGTGTTGTTGGAATTTGAAGACCTAAGAAAATTTCAACTCTCCCATCATAGACATTTGATATTCTTCACTCATCATATGGCAAATTCATCACTATAACGTTGGTCGACGCCAAAGATAATATCATCAACATATATTTGGCACACAAAAGTTCACCATCATAAGATTTAGTAAAGAGAGTAGGATCAGTGAACCGGTGTGAAGCCATTCTTCACAAAGAATTCCTTCAATGTATCAACCCGGGGGCTTGCTTGAGGCCATAGAGGGCCTTATTAGTCTAAGACTTTGTCGAATTTTTGGATCTTCAAAACCGGGGTTGAGCAACATATACTTCTTCCTCAAGCTTACCATTGAGGAATGCACTTTTCACATCCATTTGATATAAAGTGATATTGTGATGGTTAGCATAGGCGAGTAATATGAAAGACTCAAGTCTAGCAAGGTGCAAAAGTTTCCGAAATCAATTCCTTCAACTCGTGCCTTGAGCTACTAGTCGTGCCTTTTCCTCACCACAAGACCATTTTCATCTTGCTTGTTGCGGTAGATCCACTTTTAATGATATTATGCTTGAGGATCGGGCGTTTGACCGTTCGACGTTGTTGAGCTCGAATGATGTAATTCTTCTTGCATGGCCTGAATCCACTCCGGCCGAAAATGCTTCATCTACCTTAGTGGGCTCTGGATAGAGACAAAGCATAGTGCCCACAAAAGTTAGATAAATGTGAAGCTTTTGAGCGGTGAGAGGACTGGCGCTTTAATGTCATCGATGATCTTTCCACTTGCACTTCTTTTTAGCGAGGATGAGCTGGTTGTCTCGAGGAATTTGATTTTCCTCGGACCATTTTCTTAATTATCTTGGTGCATCACTCGCGTTCTTGGCTGGGAATGAATTCTTAAGTTTCTTGGAAGACATCCTCGGTTGCCTTGAACGATAGAATCCTCGGTCTGGTTTCCTAACCAGAAGGTAGGTGCTCTCTTTGCAGCCATTAGTTTCATCGAACGCACATCTCAGTCAACAATCTTGTAGAGGATGTTGAAGACTCGAGGTGTCAGTCCTTTCCGTAACCAAGCATAAAACCTTCATGTGCTTTGGGCAAATTTAGAGTTGTGGTGAGGATCTCTAATCCAGCATTTGCAAAGACTTTGAAATAACACATTAGGTTTCTTGTCGTTGAGGGTTCATAGGCGCTTCTTGAAGAATTTGTGAAGATATACTTGTTGATGATGTGGCCGGTGTCAATTGCTTCAATCGAAACGACTAGGCGTTTTGTATTCATCAAGCAAGCAGCCATCTCAACAAGAGTTCTTTCTTGCGCCCCGCCATTTTTTGAGGAGTATAAGGGAAATAACTCATGATAATACCAAGTTCATCAAGATAGTCATCAAGCCGAATTTTGAACTCAGTTCCATTGTCACTCGATGTGCTTGATCTTCACACCAAAGTTAGTTGAAGCCCTCGAGGAAAATCGTTTGAATTTCCGACTTGATTTTTAAGTAAAATGTTACCCATGTGTACGAGGTAATCATCAACAATAACAAAGCCATATAGAGATGCTTCATTAAGCCGGGAGTAATGATTGGGACCAAAGAGGTCCATGTGAAGCAATTAAGGGACGAGTAGTGGTCATGATAGTCTTTTGGGATGCTTGGCCTTGGTCATTTTCCAGCTTCACGGGTCCAATAATGATCCTTGAGAATTTGACATTCTCAATGCCAATGACATGCTTCTTCTTCAGGCTGGAAATTCCTCATGCCTGCGTGACCAAGTTCGATGCCATAGCCATTCAAGCTTTTGCAAGTAGACACGGCTGGTTGTGGTCCCTGGGAATCAACAATACAAGTCTCCTCTCCTAAAGCCTTAAGACTTTGGAATTGTCCTTCCATAATCACAACACCGATATTGCCAAATAACAACCATATCAAGATCACAAAGCATTGAGGCGACATGAGGTTTATCCTAAGACTCAACAAGCATGACTTTGTCCATGTGCATGTCCTTAAGATGCAACCTTACCAAGCCCAATACGACTTTTGCCTTTGTCAAAAAGATGATATGCTTGATGTGGCGGTGATAAGGGAGCATCCATCAATAGATTCTTGTCACTATGTGATTTGTACATCCACTATCGAGAACCCACTCGGGGTTTGGGTTGATCATCCCAGATGAATTAGTAAACTTACGATCTCATATACTTCATCGGGAAGAATATGATATCAAGTTCATCGATGAATTTCATCGATTCGGATAAGCAAATGAGGGCGGGAAATGAAAGTTCATTTCATCATGATTAGCCTCGCCTTTCGGGAATTTTCGGGCCCGAAATTCTTAGCGTTAAAGGCCGCGGAACCTGACCCCGGAAGAGATTAGTTCTTTTCTTCCCACCCACATCAAGGGGTAAAGGTTCATCACTCTGGAGCACCATAGAGAATGGTGGCATAGAAGCCAAACCATTTTTTACATAAGAGGGGTTAGGGTAAGCATATGAATAAGAGAAATTCTTGAGGACTTATGAACATATTGGTTTGAAGAATAATGCACATATTCATAGCCCTTACTCCCCAAAAAGAGTTGTTAACGATGATAATCATATGAGGACTTTGATCCTTTTGAGGAATTTGATCCACGTGAGGAATTTGGTCATGAGGACTTGGATCCATATGAAGAATTTGGTCCATATGAAGAATTTGATCTGGGGTTCCTATTCTTCCGGTGGTGTCATGAGGACATTCACAAGACTTTCAAGGCACTTTTGGGAACCGATTTTCTTCATAGGGGAACCGTTCTGCGTTAGTGCCAACATATCTAGCAAATACTTCACCATTCGATTTTGAACAGTTTATAGTTTGAGTCAAATGACTCATGGAATGGGAAATTCATGTAAAGCGATAAGGTAGATGGATCAATGGAGGTCCCTTTGCGAACCCATGAGGTTTTGGGATCGCTGGGCTTCAAATGTTCCATCAGGAGTTTCCTCTCAAAGGCAATACCCTCTTTCCTAGGGTTCCTTTGAGGATCTGCTTTTAAGCACATCACAAAGTCGATGCCCTTTGAGGCTTTTGTACATGCCTCATGTACAATTCCTTCACTGCATTGGATACTAGCAATGTCCTCGGATGAGGAATTAGTGATGCAGGGGTGAAGAATTTTAACATTGGATTTGAACATTCGGGTGAAGAATTAGCATTCACGTTCAATGCACTTTAAGCATGGAGGAACAAATTCTTCTTGAGGCTGATTTGTTGAGCAAGTAATGAATCGCGCTCCTTCAAATCTTCATAACTCACTCTTAGCTTCTCAAGATCTTGCTTTCTTTGAAGAAATTCATAAGAAAGTTTCTCATGATCGGATAAGAGAGTGTTATGATGACCAAGGTTGTCAAGCCTGGGAAGTCTCAAGATTTTATGGGGCTTTAGTCGATCCATTTCTTCACCCAACATATCATCACTTTTTCTAGCATGTTTTGAACCTTTTCAAAAGCCCTTTGTTGTTTATAGCAATCTTAGCAAGTTTAGAGTAGGGGCTTGAGATCCTCAATTCATTTTCACTAGATTGAGGAGGTGTTAGTACCTTGGCACCTTTTGCCATGAAGCAATAGGTGGGGCGGTCAATTTTCCTCATCGGGCTTGTCGGAGTCGTTTCTTGGTTGAAGATGGACTTGCTAACAAAAGCGAGCAAGAGCGGATAGCCCACCAGTTGTTCTTAACTCCTCCTCTTCCTCATGTTCCCAGTTCACAGTCCATTTCCTTGCCAATGAATGCGAGCCTTTTGGGCTGCTCTTCTTGGAAGAAGGCTTTGAGGATTTTGATGATGAAGATTTTGATTTCTTCTTCTTCAGTCATCGTGTAATCCTTGTGTTTCTTCTTCTTTAATTCCTTTTCCCCGAGGACAATCTTGGATGTAGTGACCAGGTTTCTTGCATTTGTGACAAAGTCTTTCTTATAGTCACTAGATGAGGAATCCCGCTTTTGAGGATTTTCCAAAGGACCACGCTTGAGAATTTCTGGAATTTCTTCCGAAGCTATCTGGCCAAATTCTTGGGATCTCCAAGGCTACTACAGTCTTCACCTCGATTCGGACCGCCTTGGCCTTGGGCCGTTTTTTCCATAGCGGAAACCATAGAGATTCTCTTTTCGCAAGCGGAACTCGTGAGTATTTAGCCTTCGAGGATATCGGCGGGATCAAAGACTTGTAGTCACTGTTCTTGATCATCATGCGAGTATCAAATGAGGAATCAGGATCTTAAAATTTCTTCACCACCTCATGGTCGGTGATGTCGGGGCCCAAGTGCTTGAAGCTCATTTGAGATGTCGGAGGCGATCAAGGTTTGTTGAACATTTTGTTCGGTCTTTTGAAGCTTGAAGAGATTCAAGAACATCAACTCGAGAGTCCCTGAGTTGAGACACCTTCATTTACTTTGGAACCCTTTGTCCCGATGAGCGCGATTCCAAAGCACTCACTCTTCCATATTGACCTTTGCTCGATGGCCACATATGATATTCTTCGAGAATCGAGTTGCTTGAATCTCTTCACATCGAATTGGAGAAGGTGTGGGAGGAACACCATTTTCCACAACATGAGATCGTTGTCAATTGCTTCAAGATGCATTGCATTTTGTTCTTCCAAAGGGGGTAGTCCGTCCCATCAAGGTAGGACACCGCGAGACCTTGATCATACCGGCAATAACTAAAACTCCGGTGGTTAAACCAAAATCACAGAACAAGGGTACCTTGCTCATACCAATT
The DNA here is from genome assembly GCA_021605205.1 of Aegilops longissima. NCBI lineage: Eukaryota > Viridiplantae > Streptophyta > Magnoliopsida > Poales > Poaceae > Aegilops > Aegilops longissima. The sequence goes on from JAHIAM010015935.1 coordinate 13,737, forward strand.
GAAAGTGTTATATCGACTAGAGGGGGTGAATGGTTTTTTATGAATTCTTCAGGAATTTGCGGTGAGGAAATTCCTTAGCAAGAACTACTTCGGGAATAAGTACTGAGTAAGCATAACAGAATACAGCATAGTCATCATGATGAAATGAAGACAATCACGTCAAAAGCGTAATCACGGGATAACACAAGATGAAGACAAAGGGTAAGAAAGGCGAGGAAATTGGAAATCACAAAGTCTTCAAACAGATATGAAAACCTCAAACAAAATGAAAATGAAAGGGTTGAGAAATAGAACCATTAGGTTGGTGAAGACAATGATTTGGTAGACCAGCAACGCTCTGGTTTCGTCGGTTGGGGCGGGAGTATTTAAACTCGAGGAACACGCCGGACACCCCCGACCGCAGCTCAGGACACCAAGTCCTCACCGATTCTCCTTGAACTAAGGTCACAGACCTGCCAATCACTGTGGTAAGTCTTAGCGACTTCCAAACCTTCACAACTTGGTCACTGGCGATCCACAATTCCTCTTGGATGTTAGACCGGCCTAACCGCGGAAGACAGCTTCAAAGGTAAAAGGCGGATCCACGGGATCAATTTCTTAGATGCTCAATCACTTTGGGTTTAGGGTTTGGTTTTGGGTTTTCCTCACTTGATGATTTTCTCAAAGTCCTCGGAGGATGGGTTGCTCTCAAATGACAAGTGTCAAGTTCTTCGGGCAGCCAACCAGCTAGTGGTTGTGGGGGCTATTTATAGCCTAGGGAGCAGCCGACATGATAAGACATAAATGCCCTTCAATGATATGACCGTTAGGTGGATAAGATATTTTGGGACAGTGGCAGCAACAACAGCGTCGGAAATTTGACTCTCAAATTCCTCGGGCTATCATGTTCCTCCTGTTAGGCAATCCGCCTTGGCGAATTCCTAACTCCTCGGTCGAACAAATTCCTCGGACGAAAGAACCGTCTACATCCTTGAAGAAATTGATGACTGTATGAGATTTCAAAGGCTTCACTCGAAGGGATTGGTAGGTGTAGGATTTTGAGTTGAGCATCACATGGAAATTTTTCCTTAGTATTTCCTCGACCCCTTTAAGATCGGTGTTTCCTATGACTCAAGAAAGAAAAATGAAACTACGAAAACAAAAGTCTTCACGCTTCATGTTCCTCAAATGAATACCAAGTCTTCAAGGTCACACCAATTTCTTCACTTTCAAAGTCTTGAAAAGTCTTGAAATATCAAAGTCTTGATTGAAGAACTTCATTTTTAGGGTCGACTTTCCTGTAAATATCAAACTCCTCATAGACTTATAGACCTTGTACACTCACAACGCATTAGTTACTTAACCTATAAGTCTTCAATCACCAAAATCACTAAGGGCACTAGATGCACTTACAAACACACCCGTGGTTTGTAAAATTCTGGCGTGGTTTAAGCAGCATCGCTTGTCTGACCGTGGACACGCTATTGAATAGTTTCACTCTGCGAGAGGTTACACTTTACCCACAAGATCGGGAACTTAGTGTCATCCACGACCATGGTACCTCAAGTACCCGGGTAAGCACTCGTCACTATCTTTCCCTAACGACACTAACATTGGTCCACTCGATTGGTAGTAACCCCGTGCCAACATTTCATCTTAATTGTGGAGCCTCGTTCCCATATTCATCACATACCCGCACGGGTACCAGCGGTGTCAGGTGCCCCATAAAAATGTTCTTGGCGCTCTACAGCACGCCCGTCCGAGAGAGGCACCAACTCTCCCCGTCACTAATAATGCGGCCCAAGCTAATATCGCCTAGGTAATCAATAATGCCCTTTCCCATACAAGGCAGTGGTTTGATGTAAGGTTGGGACGATCGACAAATCTTAAATGCAATCCGTTTCGAAAACAACACGCACACTTGCTGGTACCACCCTTTCATCTAGTGGTTACCCAACTCATTATCTCCCTGGGCATAAGTGGCACCCGATGGGGTTTTGAAAAGTTTTGAAAACAAACTTGCTTCCATCACCATGCATATACCCATCCCATTTGCGGGCTACTTACATCCTAATATACCCCTCACAAACCCTCATAGAAAGGTAGGGTCATGCATCATGAAGTTTACGGAAAACACAGGCAAACCACCCAAGTGGTCACCATTTTATCGACTTGATGAAGCAATAAAAGTTGGATGACATGCATAAAAGGTTTTTTAGACATGGTAAAGGGTGCT
>JAHIAM010015936.1:0-12513 GCA_021605205.1 Aegilops longissima
GAACAACTAAGAACAGCAAATAAAAATTACTTAGTGATAAAACAAACAAGCACACACGAGAATATTCACCCCACGCTATTGCTCCCCGACAGCGGCGCGAGAAAAAGTCTTGATAACCCACAAGTATAGGGGATACATAGCAGTTTTCGATAAGTAAGAGTGTCGAACCCAACGAGGAGCTAAAGGTAGAACAAATATTCCTAAAGTTCTGCGACCACCGATACAACTCTACATAAACAGCGTTCACTTTACCTAGAACAAGTATGAAACTAGAAGTACTTTGTAGGTGTTTTGGATAGGCTTGCAAGAAAGTAAAGAACACGTAAATAAAACTAGGGGCTGTTTAGATAAAGACACAACTAAAGTAAATATGGAAGTGCGGAAAAGTGGTGGTAGGAGTTGTGGAATTGTCCCTAGGCAACTGACTATGTTACTAGACCGATAATCGTTATTGCAATTCTATTTGAGGGAGAGGCATAAGCTAACATACTTTATCTACTTGGATCATATGCACTTATGATTGGAACTCTAGCAAGCATCCGCAACTACTAAAGATTCATTAAGATAAAACCCAACCATAGCATTAAAGCATCAAGTCCCCTTTATCCCATACGTAAACAACCTACTTACTCGGGTTTGCGTTTCAGTCACTCACGCAACCCACTATAAGCAAATCATGAACGCATTGCAACACCCTACAGCAGGAATCCCTCACGCTTGCGTGACACGAAGGGCACCATAGGACATCACCAATAATAAAACATGCAACTCAAATCAATCATAGCAATTCATCAATCATCGATAGGACAACAAAAATCTACTCAGACATCATAGGATGGCAACACATCATTGGATAATAATATGAAGCATAAAGCACCATGTTCAAGTAGAGGGTACATCGGGTTGCGGGAGAGTGGACCGCTGAATATAGAAGGGGGAAGGTGATGGAGATGTTGGTGAAGATGACGGCGGTGTTGATGAAGATCGCGGTGATGATGATGGCCCCGCGCGCTCGGCGCCACGGAAGCAAGGGGAAGATTCCCCTTCTTCTTCTTCTTCCTTGACCTCCTCCTAGATGGGAGGAGGTTTCTGTTCCTTGGCTCCCATGGCTTGGGAGGCGAGAGCCCTTGAGATTGGATCTATCTCTCTGTTTACTGCGTTACATTACGGCTTTGTTTCACCGTTTCACGTATATATGGAGATCCATAACTCCGATTGTCCTGAAACCTTTTCCGTGATTTTTTCCGAATATTATCTTTCTTGCGGCAAAGAAGAGCATCAACCTATACGGTGGGCTCACGAGGTAGGCGGGCGCCGAGGGCGCGCCCCCCTGCCTCGTGACCACCTCTGCACCGTCTCTCGCGTGGATTTTTCTTACGGAATTTTCCATATTTTCCAAAAATAAGCTCCGTCCATTTTATCCCGTTTGGACTCCATTTGATATGGATATTCTGCAAAACATAAATCATGCCTTGAGGCGAGGCGGCTTTCGACCTTTGGATCAATATGTTAGTCCCAAAAATAATATAAAAAGTTGCCAAAAAGTATATGGAAGTGAATAATATTGGCATGGAACAATCAAAAATTATAGATACGACGGAGACGTATCACTCATCCCTACAAAATCATATAGTATGGCTATGCTCCATCTTCACCACACAAAATATTCACATCATGCACAACCCCGATGACATCCCAAGCAATTGTTTCATACTTTTGACGTTCTCAAACCTTTTCAACTTTCACGCAATACATGAGCGTGAGCCATGGACATAGCACTATAGGTGGAATAGAATATGATGGTGGGCTTTATGTGGAGAAGACAAAAAAGGAGAAAGTCTCACATCAACTAGGCGTATCAACGGGCTATGGAGATGGCCATTAATAGATATCAATGTGAGGAGTAGGGATTGCCATGCAACGGATGCACTATGAGCTATAAGTGTATGAAAGCTCAACAAAAGAAACTAAGTGGGTGTGCATCCAACTTGCTTGCTCATGAAGACCTAGGGCATTTGAGGAAGCCCATCGTTGGAATATACAAGTCAAGTTCTATAATGAAAATTCCCACTAGTATATGAAAGTGACAACATAGGAGACAATCTATATGAAGAACATGGTGCTAATTTGAAGCACAAGATATGAGACTCACTACATGAAGAACATGGTGCTACTTTGAAGCACAAGTGTGGAAAAAGAGATAGTAGCATTGCCCCTTTTTATTTATTTTCTTTTTTTTTCTTTTTCTTTTGCGGGCTTCTTTGGCCCCATTTTTTTACTTAGGCTTCTTTGGCCTCTCTTTTTTTGGATGGGGCAATGCTCTAATAATGATGATCATCACACTTCTATTTACTTACAACTCGATATCTAGAACAAAGATATGACTCTATATGAATGCCCCCGGCGGTGTATCGGGATGTGCAATGATCTAGCGTAGCAATGACATCAAAAAACGGACAAGCCATGAAAACATCATGCTAGCTATCTAACGATCATGCAAAGAAATATGACAATGAATGCTCAAGTCATGTATATGATGATGATGGAAGTTGCATGGCAATATATCTCGGAATGGCTATGGAAATGCCATAATAGGTAGGTATGGTGGCTGTTTTGAGGAAGATATAATGAGGCTTATGTGTGACGAGGCGTATCATATCACGGGGTTTGGATGCACCGTGAAGTTTGCACCAATCTCGAGGTGAGAAAGGGCAATGCAGTGCAGAAGAGGCTAGCAATGATGGAAGGGTGAGAGTCGTATAATCCATGGACTCAACATTAGTCATAAAGAACTCACATACTTATTGCAAAAATCTATTAGTCATCAAAACAAAGTACTACGCGCATGCTCCTAGGGGATAGATTGGTAGGAAAAGACCATCGCTCGTCCCCGACCGTCACTCATAAGGAAGACAATCAATAAACACCTTATGCTCCGACTTACGTTACATAACGGTTCACCATACGTGCATGCTACGGGACTTGCAAACCTCAACACAAGTATTTCTCAATTTCACAATTACTCAACTAGCACGACTCTAATATCACCACCTTTATATACATAAAACTACTGCAAGGAATCAAACATATCATATTCAGCGATCTACAAGTTTTATGTAGGGTTTTATGACTAACCATGTGAATGACCAGTTCATGTCATCTCTCTAAATAGATATAAGTGAAGAAAGAGTTTTAATTCTTTCTACAAAGATATGCCCATGCTCTAACAAATATAAGTGAAGCAAAAGAGCATTCTACAAATGGCGGTTGTCTATGTAAAGAAAGCAGGCAATCAAACTTCAAATGATATAAGTGAAGCACATGAAGCATTCTATAAAGCCATACTCAAAAGATATAAGTGAAGTGCAAAGAGCATTCTATAAATCAACCAAGGACTATCTCATACCAGCATGGTGCATAAAAAGAAAATAAAACTAAAGCAAAGGACGCTCCAAGATTGCACATATCGCGTGAACGAAACGAATATGAAAACATACCGATATTTGTTGAAGAAAGAGGGGATGCCTTCCCAGCATCCCCAAGGTTAGATGCTTGAGTCTCCTTGAATATTTACTTGGGGTGCCTCGGGCATCCCCAAGCTTGAGCTCTTTCCTCTCTTTCTTCTTCTCAAATCGAGACCTTCTCGATCATCGAACACTTCATCCACACAAAACTTCAACAGAAAACTCGGTAAGATCCTTTAGTATAATAAAGCAAATCACTACTCTAAGTACTGTTGCAAACCAATTCATATTTTTTTGCATGGTGTCTAATTTAATATAGCTTTTTCATGGCTTAATCCACTGATATGAATCGATAGTTTCATCAAAACAAGCAAACTATGCATCAAAAACAGAATCTGTCTAAAACAGAACAGTCTGTAGCAATATGAACATTCACCATACTTCTGATACTTGAAAAATTCTTCCAAAATTAAGAAAAATAAAAAATTTGTACAGAAAGACATTGCAAACATAATCCGAACCATTTGACGTTCCAGTAAAAAATTAAAATCCGCACACTACAACCAAAGTTTCTGTCCTGCACCGCACAAACCAACAAGCATTGTAAACATCCTAAAGGCAAACCTTGGCACATTATTTTTATAATACAGTGGAATTGTACAAGGGGATAATTATTTTTGTTGAAAAGTGTGACGCCCTCGATTCAATCGTACACTAATCATGCACGCAAATGTGTACGATCAAGATCAAGGACTCACGAGGAAGATATCACAACACAACTCTACAAATAAAATAAGTCATACAAGCATCATAATACAAGCGAGGGGCCTCGAGGGCTCGAATACAAGTGCTCGATCATAGGCGAGTCAGTGGAAGCAACAATATCTGAATCACAGACATAAGTTAAACAAGGTGCCATAAGATGGCTAGCACAAAGCTGGGATACATATCGAAGAGGCAGGCCTCCCTGCACAGGATCCTCCTAGGTCACTCACAGTGGTAATCGTCGGTGGCTGCTGCGTAGTAGTAAGCACCTCCGGAGTAGTAGTAAATCATCGTGGCGGTGGCGTCGCTCACAGGATCCATCGTCAGTTGCAGACAATCGAGTAGAGATAGGGGAAAAGGGGAACAAAGGCAAGTGTAGTACTCATCAAAGTACTACAAGCAAGGAACTACACTACATATGCATGGATATATGTGTAAAGGCCATATCGGTGGTGAACTGCTGCGAATGCCAGAATAAGAGGGATAGCTAGTCTTAGCGAAGACTACGCTTATGGACACTGGTCTTGCCGCAGACGAAGAGGACAACGGAAGTCCTCCAAGTAACATCATATAGCAATAATCCTACCGGCAATCCCTGCTCATAACCACGGCGAGGCGACCACGGTTATGTCGGCACTTGGAAGGGTGTGTTTTATCAAGTATCCGGTTCTAGTTGTCATAAGCTCAAGGTACAACTCCAAGTCATCCTATTCACGAAGATCACGGCTATCCAGAATAGATTAACTTCCTGCGGGGTGCACCATCTTACCAGCCGCTTGATCCCATTTGGCGGACACACTTTCGGGGTCATGCCGGCAGCGTAAGATCAACACGTCGCAGCCCACCTAAACTGTGAGAGGCCGAGCCACGCGGTCTAAACCTAAGCGCAGTGCAGGCCCATCGCCTGAGCACACACTGCGTTGCGAGGCGTGAGCAGACCTAGCCTAACGAGGCGTTCAGTCCAATCCGGTAGCCCGCTCCGTCATTGACGTCACGAAGTGCTTGGTGATACCACGGCGGGATACCCATAACTACTCCGCGTAGATGGTTAGTGCGTATAAGCTCGTAGCCAACCCGGATCAAATACCAAGACCTCGTTAAGCGTGTTAAGTAACATGAGCGCCCGAGCGAGGCAGGCCCACCTCTCTCCTAAGCGGTCTCAACCTGCCTGCCGCTCCGCCACAAAGATCCACTCATGGGTGCTCCATCGGCCGACCCGACTTTAGTCTCACATGTATCATGTATAAGTATATAGTATATACCGTGATCAACTCCCGGTGATCACGGCCCGATAATATATACAGCGGATGGACAAGAAAGTAGGGCCACAGATGAAAATACTAGCATACTATACTAAGCATATAGGATTGTAGGTAAGGTAACAACGAAGTTACAAAGGCAGGCTATCTGCGGATATAGGAGTATCAAAGCGATAACATGCTATACTACTCTAATGCAAGCGGTGTAGATAAGAGTAAGCGATATCTGGTGATCAAGGGGGCTTGCTGGTTGCTCGGCAAGAGAGAGGTCGTCAACACCGTGGTCGAAGCGGCATTCGGCGTCGGTCTCGTAGTCTAGGAGAGAAGAGGGAAGAAACAATGAATACAAGGTAACAGATGCATATCGATGCATGACATGCCAAGCGATGCTAGGCGTGCCCTAACGTGGTATGAAGTCTTGGTTGGGGAAAACATCAGGAAGTTTTCCGGTTCGAGACGTCTGTCGAGACGGATGAGCCGGAGAGGAAAGTTTGCGAGTTCGATAGGTTAGAGGCGTGTGGTGGGCCGAGCGAATTGCGTATCCGGATTAGTCTCGTCGTTACGAGCAACTTCATGTTGAAAATATTTTAATCCGGATTACGGTTAAAAGATATGATTTTAAAAGATTTTATTAATTTACGGAATTTAATTAATTATTTAATTAATTTCAAAAATGCATTTATGACATCGGCATGATGTCATCTTGACGTCGGCGATCAGCGAGGTTGGCCCGAGTCAACCTGACAGTGGGTCCGCATGTCATTCTACATTATCTAATTAACCTAATCAAAGTTAATTAACATTAGTTAATTAGGTTAATTAGTGATTAGGGTTAATTAATCAGAATTAATTAGATTAATTAATTACTTAATTAATTAATTAATTAATTAATTAGTTAATTAGTTTTATTTAATTTTCCATTTTCTTTTTATTTCTAAACTGTTCTGTGGGGGGTGGGGCCCCCATGTCATTGCCCTAAGGGCCATAGCGAGTCTTGGTCTAATAGGCGGCAGGCAGGCGCCCGTGCTGCCGAGGCGAAGCGTGGCCGTGGCCAGCGAGGAATTGCGCTGTTGAGGCACCGAGGCACCGAGGCGTGGCCGTGGCCGTGGCCCAGAGGCAGTGGCCGAGCCACCGCAACCTGATGAAAGGCGCAAGCCAATGATCGCCGGCGCCGCAGTCGGCGAAACGCAAGCCACACGGGAGAAGCAGGGACGCAGCCGAAACTAGCGGCACCCCAAGGCGGGCCAGCGGTCCGGTGACGAAACGAGGCGAGTTGGTCGCGGAAGCGAACTCGGCGGCAGCGCCGTTCGAGAAAAGGAAGAGAGAGAAAGCAGAGGTGAGGCGAGCTCACCGTGAGCCGTGGGGACTAAGCGGCAGGCGTGATGATCTGCGATGGAACCGGCGAGGCGGTTGAGATCTGACGGTTGCGGCGTCGGGGGGCGGGTCGATCGGTGGCGGCGCCAGCGATGAAGCTGACGGAGGAGGAAGTCGAGCGTGGCGTGAGGAGGAGGAGAAGTCAGGCGGCGGTTAGGCGGTGAGGGCCGCCGCTGACAGCCTTGTGAGGTCCTCGCCCGATCTGGATCGAAGCGAGCGAGGGAGAAGTCGGGGCAGGCGAGTGGGGCGAGTGGTGGGGGCTAGGGTTCGGCATGAGGGGGTTAAGTGGTGGGGTGTTGGGGCCGGCCGAGGGCCAGGGGGTGAGGGCAGGCGGGGAGAAACTTCTTGGGCGGGGGAAGGAGCTGGCCCGGATGGGCGGGGGTTCCTCCTCTTTTCTTCTTCCTTTTCTTTTCTTTTATTATTTTTCTTTTTCGCTTTACATTTTAGTTTAAATAAAATGCCAAAACATTTTACAAAATTTTGTACCCCACCATAATTAGGTTTGCTATTTTAGACAACCCCGAACATTTTAGTTTTGGTTTTGAAACCTTTTATCGTTTGCTCTTGTTTTGAAATTGCTTTAGGCGGGTTCGAATCAACGTGAGGTTTGCACGATGGCAGGGTGTTTCTTGTTCATTAATCATCCGGGTGTTACAAATCTCCTCCACTACAAGAAATCTCGTCCGAGATTTAGGAGGTAGAAGGAAAGAGTGCGGGATATTCATCTGAAAGGCGATCCTCGCGTTCCCGGTGGCCGTATTGAGTGATTCGACCCTGGACTTTGAGAACTTGATGCGCCCGGCGTGTGCGGCGTTCAGCTTGTCGAGAATGCGGACGGATGCTCTTTATAGGAGAGGTCTGTTGCAATTCGAGCACTTCATGGTCCTTTGCTCGGATTGGGTCCTTGAAGCGGCGTCGGAGTTGGGACACGTGGAACACATCGTGAACACGAAAGGTTCGGAAGCTCCAGTTGATAAGCCACTTTTCCGCCTTTCGAGAATAGTGAATGGGCCAATATAGCGAGAGCTAGCTTGCCCTTGATCCGGCGGTGAGCACCCTTCATTGGTGTAGCGAAGATAGGCCTTTTCGCGAGTTGATAGACCATGTCCTTGTGATAGCGGTCATAATTACTCTTTTAGCCTTGGCGATCTTGAGATTCTCGCGAATAATGCGGACTTGATCTTGGCATGTTGGATAATATCCGGACGAAGAGTGGGCGTTCTCGATTTCGACCAGTTCGAGAGGGTTCGGCACTTTCGTCCATATAACACTTGAAGGGCCATCTTGAGACTAAGCAGATAGCTATTATTATAAGAGAACTCAGCATCGGGAGAGATTCCTCCCATTTCTTGCGAATGAAGCGACACAAGCTCGAAGCATGTCTTGAGAATTTGGTTGACACGTTCAACTTGCCCTTGATTGCGGATGAAAGCGATCTTGAAAGATAAGCGAGTCCCCATAGCTTCTTGAAAACTAGCGAATCTTGAAGTGAATAAGCTGCCACGGTCCAAGCGATAACGGTGGAATACCGTGAAGTGAAACAATTCTGGACATATAGGCGTTGCAAGCTGGCTAGCGGTGATCGTCTCTTTGACCGCGGAAAATGTGCAACTTTAGAAAGCCGGTCAATGGCGACAAGAATAGCATCATTACCTTTCTGCGATTTGGGAAATCCGGTGGCGAAGTCCATTTCAACATGGTCCCATTTCCATTCGGGAATAGAGATAGGCTGCGAGTTCAGCGGGCCTTTGATGTTCTGCTTTGATCTGACTGACAAGCGTCACACTCGAAACATAGCGAGCAATGTCCTACTTCATATTAGACCACTAGAATCTCGGCGAATGTCTTGATACATCTTTGTCTTGCCGGGGTGGATACATAGAGGCGTATCATGAGCTTCTTGCATAACCTTGAGTCATATTCAGGTTTTCCTTCTTACGGCACCACTAGGCGGCCTTTGAAGTACAAAGCGCCATCATCGGCAATAGTGAAGGATGAGGATTTCCCTTTTGATGTCTTGTTTAATCTTGTAGACTTGAGTCAAATCCTGCATTGTCTTTATGGTGCCACGAGATCGGGTTCAACAGCCCGGGTAAGAGGAACCACAGGGAACAACACGGAGATTCATTTTGCGGAACTCCGGAGGAGGGCGAAGTGCACCGGAGGAACAATATGGAGGTTCACTTTCAGATTCTTCAACAAGTGGGGCTGAACTTTGTGAACTTGAAGGTGGTTGCGGTAAGACTTGCGGCTCAAGGCATCAGCCATTACATTAGCCTTGCACGGCGTATAGGAAATACCAAATCAAAATGCAGCAGTCTCCATCCATCTCTGGCAGCGGAGGTTCAGGTCTGGCTGAGTAAGCAGATACTTCAGACTTTGGTGGTCGATGAAGATCTACTTAGCGATTACCGAGAAGGTAATGTCGCCCTTTGCTTGATGCATGTATGACAGACAAGTTCGAGGTCATGGTGGGTAGTTCTCCTCGTGAGGCATGGCTGACGAGAGGCATAAGCAACTACTGCGCTCTTGCATTAGGACACCGCCTAATCCTTGGCGGGAGCGTCGCGATAAATGTGAAGTCCTTCTTAATGTCGGAGGAGGAGCTAGCAGGGCGGAAGTCAACTTGTCTTTGAGTGCTGGAAACTTTCACGACACCTATCATCCATTGGAATTTGACACCCTTATACAGCAGGTTAGTCGGAGGCACGGCAATCTTGGAGAAGTTCTCGGCGAATCGGCGGCAATAGTGGCGAGGCCGAAAACCGACTTGCTTACGTTCTTGGAGGAGTCGATCGAGAATAGCTGAACTCTTTCGGGGTTGGCGGCAATACCATCCTTAGAAATGACATGCCGAGATAGGTTACTTGAGGAAGCGGAATTCACATTTGGAAAACTTGGCATAGAGTTGATGCTCTCGTAGCTTTTCGGCAAGGCGAAGATGTTGACATGTTCTTCTTCATTCTTGGAAAAGATCGGGATATCATCCGGATAAACCACGACGAACTTGTCGAGGTAATCCATGAATATATAGTTCATCGGTGAGAGAAGGTAGCTGGGGCATTGGTTAAGCCGAAAGACATGGCGGTGTACTCGTATGAACCATAACGAGTCACAAATGCGGTCTTGGGGATATCCTCCTCGCGAACACGGATCTGGTGGTAACCCAACCTCAAGTCGAGTTTGAGAACAACGTGAACCAGCCAATTGATCATAAAGATCATTGATCGAGGAAGAGGATACTTATTACGAATGGTAGCTTGATTTATAGGGCGGTAGTCTTGGACCAATCGGTTTGTCCCATCCTTCTTTTTGACAAAGAGAGGTGCTCCCCAAGGAGAGCAACTTGGGCGAATGAAGCCACTTTGAAGAGATTTGTCGATTTCCTCCTTTAGCTCAAGGAGTTCATCGGCGGCATCTTGTAGGGCCGTTTGGCTATAGGAGTGGTGCACGGTTTCAAGTCGATGGTGAATTCGACAGACTCTAGGAGGAATCACTGGAAGTTCTTGAGGAAGAGCGTCTTGGAAGTCTCGAGCAGCGGGAATGTTTTCAATACCCTCGAGGGGTGCGGCGTTCAATGCATTCAATGCATAGAGCCTTGCCTCGGCATTTGCACCAGATGAGCTTGGTAAGTGACTATTTCATCTGAAGGTGGAGCGGATGGGCGGTCTTAGTGGCATAAGCGATTGGCGCCGTATGTGCTTTCAACCAATTCATTCCCGGTATGAGTCGATGCTACAAGACTTGACCACGATAGGAGAGACAAGAATTCCATTCCTTGATTTCCAGCAGGGCGTCGTTGCTAATCATGGAGGTCCGACATTGGCCAGCGAGGTGTGTACTAATAGTGAAGCATTCATGTCTTCACTTTTAATACCATGCATGAATGCAAAATCTTGAGACATGAATGAATCACGATGCCTGTATCAAATAAGGCATCTTGGTCTGAATTCTGAAGTGTACCCATCACGATGTGAGTTGGTCTTGAGCTTCATTGAGATCAACGTGGTTGGCTGAGCTTGCCCATAAGACTTGCCGGTGTTGTTGCGGTTACAGGTGTTTCCACGGCCATTCTTTGGAAGGACGGTGATTACGGTTCAGTTGCATTCTCTATACGGTGCCACGGCTGTCCACACGAAGCATAAGCCATTATTGGGAGTGGGAGCAGGAGCTTGGGGTGGTGGAGCTGGAAGCTTTTTTGCTTAGTTGTAAGCGAGGCGAGGGTAGCATAGTTACGCCTTGAAGCGGGTGCATTAATTTGGTACATCTTGTTGGGAATCCATATCTTGCGCCTGCGAGGGCGGGCCGAAGATGAGCCCGTGTCGCAGTTCGCTATTAGAACTCTGGTATTCCTGCGAGACCAGTTTCGACATTGATAGCTTTGTTCACGGGGTGGCGAAATCAGCAAAAGTCGTGCACTAGAAGTGTGAGCTTGATGTCGACGAAGACCGTCACGGAACTTCTCATCTGCGTGCATCGGTTGCAATGTCCTCTTGACATAGCGAGACAAGTCCAAGAACTCTGTGATAAGCTCAATGATCTTGTTGCCTTGGGTGAGTTGCGAATTCACGCTTCTTCGGTCCATGACCCTTGAGGATGAAGCGGGCGGAAGCAGCACGGAAGTCGGCGGTGATGAGTGTTCAAGCTGGCGATCGCGGTGGCTGTCCCACCATTGAGCTGCGGGTCCCTTGGGAAGAAGGAAGCAAAGGTGACATAGTGGCGAGGGCTACATCAGAGACTCCATCTCATAGGTGATGTCGCGGGCCGATCGTCGACATCCGATGGCTGGGTTGAGCTGCGGTACCTGCTGGGGTTGAGCGTATGAAATCCTGCGAGTTGTTCCGTTTGGGTCTTTGGTTCATATTGGGCGAGGCGAGCCATCATATTCTCCATGGTGGCGATTCATCTCGAGCTGTTGGATCATACCAGCCATGTACTCGGCGGTGGTGGGAAGTTGGCACCACGACCACGACCAGCTGGTCTAACCATCCTGCTATTATATAACGAGGGTAGTTCAACATTTGAGAAGTTAAGCAAGAGGCGAGGAATCATTCATGATGAAACATGCATAATGATAGCGACATGATGGGAACTACATAGTAGTCGGCATATCTTACAAAGGAATCATGCATAGAGTTCGATACATAGAGTCCGATTACATAGTCTACTACATCATAGGCGGACACCTTGAGCTGCTGAATACATCAAACACTAACAAGCAAGTCTACATCAGTCCCAGCGATGCTGCGGAGGTAGGTGCTTTGAAAGCTGGTAGTCGGCGGTGGATAGTCCTCCCGTCGGTGACACAGGGGCATGAATACTCACGGTGCTGAATCCGGCGTCGGTGGCGAGAAAAGGGCCAAGTCTTGGAGAGTAGCCTCCCACGTCGCAGCCGACACCACTGGGCATCACGCAGTCTGGCTGGGTAGATCGCGAGCAGCAGCTCTCCGGATCGGACAAAGGGTGCATCAGAGTCGAGAGCACGGTAGAAGTCTTGACGGGTGATGTACAACTCGTGGCGAAGAGCTCGGTTAGCTCGATCCAGCCCATCGGCATCGAGAACAAAGTTACGATGGTGGAAGAGCTCTCTGGTGACGATGGGTAGGCAGCGGTGTAGTAACCCTCCTCACCAACATCGAGCCAGCGATAGC
>JAHIAM010015937.1:0-14429 GCA_021605205.1 Aegilops longissima
CCCTTACCCAAGAGGCTGAGCTAAACCTCTTCAAAAGCATTGGGTTGATTCTAAATTTTGTAGAGTCCATCGGATCTTATAATGTCCACCAAATGGGATTCGAGGCTAACATGTGCGTGATGCTACATAATCAAACAACTATGAAAGTAAGTATGGTCATACAGGGCAAGAGGTACTCACGAGGCAATGCGATTTGCGTATAGTTGCGAGATTACGTGGTCCCTTGAGCGAATGTTCTTACGCTAATTTTTACAAGTGAGACTTAAGGCAAATGCAGAAATGTAGTTCAAATTGTGATGTGATATCATAGAACGGTACCTTCGCTGCAGCGAGACCAATGTGTAACAAGATTATTCGATCACCGTGGATAAATGTAGCACGGAGACTTTCTGAAAATTTCGTTCGAGGGCTTGCCATCGAAGTGCGCTTGCCTCGGTAGGAACGATACTTCATCACGGTGTTGAAAAGCGCAACCAACTCTTGCTCGTCATCACAATCCAGTTTGCTCCTCGCCTATTTAAAGAATGAAATCTTGTGTCTTGTCTGGGAAACATATGCAGTAATGACCATGAATAACATTAGTACATTACTTACGCGTAAGTTGCGGAGGAAGGGAAATTGTTCTATGCGGTATAATCTTTCCATGAAGGAAAATCAAAAGTTCGACAACAACATAAGCCGTCTTCTAAACTGGGAAGAAATGGAACAGGGTCCTATTTGCTGCAATTGGGGCTCTCTGGTTGAAAAGGTTTGTAGCGGATTTGGTGTACTCTTTCTTTGGAATGGGGGTTTTGCGTCGTGGTGGTGCTATGTCAAGTGGCATAATCATCTTGTTTTGGTTGAATTTGTGAGTTGGGGCATCGAAATGACCAGTGTAGTAGGGCTAGAGTGCGCTAGAGTTGGGGTATTTTGTGGGTCGGGTGATATTGCAACTACACCTAATGGGCTATTTGATTTATCGGTGCCACTACCTTTTCAAATACTTTGCTTGTGCTCCTCCATGATCAGCAATCGCCCTCTTCCTTTTGAGCGTCGATACACAAGAACAACATTTGAATGGATAAATATGGTATGATGGCAGATGGAATATGTCTGAAAATGGATAGGCGGTATTCACATACGATGTGTAAACTAAGCTAATGGCAGTTCAACAAAGTAGAAGCAATGCAAAGCATCGGTTGCAAGATATGTCGAGCAATGTAACCTTGGAAAGTTAGAGCAAGTACCTTGATGGGTGAATAAGATAGGGCATCTTCCTCGACTCCTCCACTAAGGGAGCTACATTGACTTAGGTCTCCCTCTAGCTCAGAATCCTGTTAGGATCATATTACGAGCATGAATCTGTAGGTGGAAGCGTTTGCATTGCATTGCATCGGACTTGATTTCAGTCCCTTAATGCCAAGTTTGACAGCCATGGCATTGTTACGCTTTATTCTTTTCATGCGGCAAGCTCATAATCATTATGATGTTGTTGAATCTGAGATTCATGAAAACATAAAAAGTAGTCAGATTATCTATGGAATGCATTGCGGATTCAACTCGAGAGTGTCTCTATAAACCCCTATGCAAAGTTCACCTCCCCAACCGTCTTGACCGGACCACACACGAAATACAAACCCCTTATGTCTCTATAACAGTGGGCACACATTTCAAAACTGAAGTAGGAACATTAGAATCATATGAAATTAGTATTTGAACAAATAAACTAAGCAATTATGAGTGGGCGTGTTTAGCTTCAAGGGTGGAGTGTTGGTAGTGCGACACAAAGCAAGTAGGCAGATTGTATTCCATGTAAAAGATCAAACCTATGTAAAAGCTGGAAATGACACTTTCTTTCTATACAATGCGTGTTAGTTACCCACACATGATGGAAGAGATCACATAGAAATACTATTCACTCATGTCTACGGTTCGGTATTTAGAAAGCGTGGTCCACCTAAAGAATATTGACAACAAATATGACAAGGCAAGCATAGATGTAGTGAATCAATCATTTACTTGTGAGCTTATTAGGACAAGTATGCAGAATTATAAGCTATGATGAAGAGCGTCAAAATCTGAATGAAGAAGTTTGTCTAGCACTTATTGTTTGCAACTAATCGGCGTGAATAATTGGATATTATATCGAATGAGTAAGAAAGACAAGTAAAATTGTCAACAAACCTGGCTTGCGGTAGTAATGCTGGTCATGTCACTCGACCAACAATCCAAAATGACTAGTTTACATTAGAGGGCGAATTTTGAAAACCTTGTGAACTTTAGAGGTACTAAAGATTGCAAATACATCTGAACCATTAAGTGTAGGTAGCAGGCACACAACAAACCCTAATGACAGTCCTGCCTAATGAGTAATGAATCAATTAGAAAATGGGTGATGAGGAGTGCTGCTTTGAGTGTTGAGGGCGTATCTCGGGATAAATCGGGTTGGCTTGGTGGGTCTTTGCACTGAGCCACAAACAGGAAGGAAGGTAGCCTGTGGCCTTGAACAGCGGTGACTCTGTTGGGTGGCGGCTCTGGCCTCCTAGTCCGGCGTCTCCTCCTAGAGTCATCCGTCCGGGGACTGACAAAGTCGCCAACAGGCAAGTAGTAAGAAATGAGAATCGGGCCTTGTGAAGCGAGGAGAATCGGGGCACAGGGCGAAAATCCGAGGTGGGCGGCCCGTGGGCCCTATGAGATACACACCGGCGGTGAACATGCATTTTGAAACTAATTTAGGAACATTTAGCTGACCAATTAAACAACTCTGTTTTAATAATATCTTCATATTTGAACATCTAAGCTTGTTTAGCTTGATGGTGGACGATGTTATTATGACACGAAGCAGCATATTACGATCGTATAGTGATCATAGGGAAACTCTAAGCATATTTTTTAGCAAAGAGGTTTTCCCTCCGATTTCTATTAAAGAAACCACCGGAACCAACATGATCAATTAAACCCTAAGCATGATCAATTAAACCGTATTATGGCTGTGCCATGGCAGATTTGAAGCTGCAAACCGAAGAAATGATATTTAGCATCCATTGTTTGCTTGAACTAAGAACTAAATTCTAAGAGCTGAAAAGAAAGTAGAGTAACCAAGTTAAGATCTATTTTCTTTGAGATCAAAAGTTGAGGAGATATGTACCCACCTCTCTTGCGGGCCGTGTAGGCATCGAAGTGCGATGGCTGTCTGTGGTGAAGCGGATCTGCGAAGGTAGATGGGTGCATCGGAGGATAAGTCCGTTCGCGGTGGAAGAAAGAAAGGTCGTGTAATGCCGGCCCGACGAAAATCGGCAGCGCGATGAAGTGGGAAGAACCGCGATGCAAGGCTATTGTCCGTCGCCGTGGATGACGTCCATCTCTTGATGAACGTAGCCAGTCTTGGTAGGCGCTCGGCATGGTGGAGAATGGTGGCGATTGATGTGGAGGAAGGCGGCGATGGATGGGAGTGGCGGATGGAGGCTGGTGTGGGATGGGGTGTTCTAAGCGTGGGCCGGTGTATGAATGGGAAAATCGAAGGTAGATGCGAGGAACCATGTTTTTGGGGCGCTTTATACGAAATATGGGAAAGATTCTGAACTTAGCCCTCGTTTAAAATTTGGAGCGTCTACGTCGGTTGGGGATAGGGACGTGTAATCTCGCATCTCGTCATATAAGCCGATTCGATTTCGGCGAGGAGAGGTGGTTGGCGCCCATTATTGCGCCACACGGTGTATGAAGCAGGGCTGGACAGGTAGGGCGGTTGTGTCACGTCTGGTGAAGTTACAAACCTGCCCTATTGAAAATATTTGCCTACATCGATTTCGGCCGAGTCGAGTTTGTTTGCACCGCCCACCGTGTATGAATGGGGAATGGAGGGAGAAAGCAGAGGTCTTTGAACGAGCTTGAATCAAATGTGTTTTGCCGCCCATGTTTGGCGCCCGTTATGTCCGAATGGGCTCGAAGCGGTCGTGTCACGTCTAATTGAAGTTACTAACCTACCCTATTTAGAAGCGGTGGAAATCGGGCGATGGATTGTCCGTGTAATGGGTGAGACGATGTTCCATCTCCCAAACACTTGGCCGGTGGCAGGCAAGCGTGGGAGTGGACATTTTGCTTCTTCTTTCGAATTTTGGGACAATAAGCATCCGTTTACCACAGCAACTAAATTCGAATCCATTTGTATTCTATATGAATCTTTATAAATCATTCTATGTGTTTATATATCTTCAAAAGAACGACAAAGATGTATTCAACTATCATATATGAATATGGTTTACAAATGCTTAGATACTCAAATTAAAACTAGTATCCAGTTTAAGGTGAATTCGAATATTTGGAACACTTCATGTCCAACTCAAATGTCTACGCAGCATAATGTGTACTCCCATTTAGATATGTACACAAGCGATGTATCAAGATTCAAATACCGAGTCAATCAACCAAGAATGTGCAGAACTAACGGAACATATAAACACTTATAGAGTATATGGATCAATAATATCAACTAACATACATAAGCCGGGGCTGCTGTACTTTTTTGGCTACAACAACATCTTTTTTAGCCAGCATCTTGGCCCTTTCGATCGTGCCACTTATGGTCCATCTATACTACTACTATTGTTGAATGCACATTCAGCCCGATTAGCATATTTGTAGGTCAGCACAAACTAATCCAAATGAAATGTCTCGAGTCTTATCAATTAATACAGACTTGTGCTCAAATAAAATTACAAACAAAAACAAAAACAATTATTACATGATCTCTAAAACAAATGGTTTGATTGATTACATGAGCAGACAACACAAAGGTTATTCAACTATGGAAAGAACATTTCACCTATGATTTACCAAGTAGGAATTTAATTTCCTTTTTCCTTGAGGACCTTAACAATCTGGTGGAGTCTCAGCTTGCATTTTGAAATCCACCAAATATTTAATGGTTGTCTTGAGTACTTGCTTGTGATTGTGCTGTTTGCTTCCTCAACATGTCAACTTCATCTCTAAGTGCGAGAAGCGAATCTCTTTCTACCACTAGTTTAGCCTCTAGAGCATCGGCGGTTGGCAATTCATAATGCGATTGGGCGGTGCCACTGCTGTGGGATGATGCAGCGTCCATGGGGACCTCGCTCTTTGATCTTGGGCTAACCTGTTTTGCCATTAAAGTTTCGATTGGATTCAGAAAAGTTGAAGTTAGCAAAACATCTCAAGCTGGGAGTTATAACAGCAAACCAGTTAAACAAACAAGGAATTAAAGAGTTTCAATTGGATGCTGAAAAGTACTCCCTCAGATGTCCCATAATGTAAGAGCGTTTTTTAACACTATGCTAGTGTCAAAAAGCGTCCTATATTATAGGACGGAGAAATAATTATTAACATCATTGTAACCCGTTGTTGCAGCAACAAAGCGATTAAACAAACAAGTAGATATTTAAGTTAAGGCAAGCAGGTAATTCTTAATAGTAAGTATCAAACACATAGATAGTATGATCTACAATATGATTAACGAGGCTGTGCCATTATGTAATCGTAGCAAACTAAATTAAGCCAAACAACGTAATTGAACAATTTTGCAATAAGTGGCTAACTAAAATTCGAGAAGCAGGTGGCGAACTTACGCTAGTTCTTTGTACAGGCACCTTTGCAACTTCTTTTTAAACTTACAAGGTTGTACAAAGGAGTCCATGGCATCAATTGCTTGGATCGCAGTCCCAATACTTCTTTCTTCCCACCTTTGCATGGGTAAGTCAGATGGTTAATCTGGTAAGATGGTGCGTCCTTGATATGTTATATGAGGGCGTGTAGTCGGACTAGTTGTAGCCAAACACATCACTGCGGCTTTTTGTATATTTCATGCGATTACTTTTGGCATATCGAGATCTAAGCAATCTACAATAGGATGAAAAACTGGCATCCTTCACATTATTAGCGAACTCAGTTCATAGAAACAAAGCAATTCAACCATTACGTGGGTAAATCAAAAGCGCCACTGGAATATTTTCACTATCCAATCATACATGCAAAAAAGGCGGCCACCATAGGGGCTGGTATGGGCGGCCGCCTCGGTGGCTGGAAAGTGTGCACCTAGTTTGAGTCGTCAGGTTGGCCCATGCTAGTTTTGTTCGTCCCAACATGAGCAGGCAATGTAAAAATGAAGAAAAATGTTTCAATTTGGATGGGCCAATAACATAAGTGCAAGGCAGGCCCTATAGCAGGCTCATGGCCCAAGCAGCGCCTCCCATATCGATCGACGAAGGAAAAATCCCAATTCATTCGCTCCAACCTCGATCTGGTTCGCTCCTAACCTAGCCGCCCGCTGGACAGACCGACCACAGCACTTCCTCGCGCCCTCGTTGGAGCGTCGCCCGGAGCTTCAAGCGAAGCGGAAGGACAAGAAGATGAAGATCCAACCACAGGTGTAGCCTGCGTGGGAGGCAGCGGCGAGACCAGCGGGCATGGCATCGAGCTTGCGCAAGCAGACGATCGCAGCTTGCAAGAGTAGCATCGCACGAGCAGGTACATCACATCCCTGATTATATCTAATTCAACTCTTCAATTTCTGGCCAATAGTTAAACCTGGCGGTGTTGTAAAACTGCTTGTATGTAGGGAATCTATGAGAAAATGAAACCAATTTCTACTTATTTATAACTCCCCAATCAATCTGACTGACTGAATCTGATGTATCTAATCAAGTTTCCGGTGCAAACATACAAGCTCATGTTGTTCTTTTGAAGTGTCTAATGAACAGGCTGCTAATGAAGGATTTGATGCAAACATTTTACATGCTCTGGTGATGAACATATAGTGTCTAATGGGGATCTAATGCAAGCATTTTGCAAGCTCATTGAAGGATTTAGTGTCTAATGATGATCTACTATGTTGAGAGAGACGGAGAGATTTGCGAGGCATTGATGACAAGCAAATTATAGTGCATTTTCATAGCTTGAGAAAGCGTCGAGGCCATCTACGAGAAAGTCCCGTATCATGACAACATAGCATAAATACTTTTCTAATCTGTTGTTTGAAACTATTGGCATACTTGTGCAGGATAGATATATTGATATGCAGTTTGCGCACTGGTTATCGTGCAATTACACTTCGATATTTTCAGCCGGAGAGCGAATAATTCAAGCAGGTACTGAGACCATGTTTGTAGTCCTTGTACACCATGTTGCATTTTGTGTTTTGGTGCTTGCATCATTTAGTGTTTATAATCTGAACTACTTTGGATCATTAGCTGGTTTTCAAAGTGCATAACTTCACATTTCTCAAGTTATGTTGATTTCGGTGCAAGTGCCCATATTTTTTAAGTTAAATGTTAGCCCCTGGTAACTTGAATTAGTGGATCAGCCATTGCACACAAATCATACACGAATGCGGTCTGAATTAAATGAAATGCAGGGACTTGACGCTAGCTCGTTGTGCAGGGCTCACTGCAGCTCTGCTTGCGCTTGGGATGTTCCATGTACAAGTCCATGTTACCACTTGCTTGGATGTGTGCAGGCCTTGTGCTCCTTGCATCCCCCTCTGCATTTTGACACGGCGAATGGTTGATCAAATAAGAGGAATCGACCTTGATGTTGTCTGGGAGACGGAATGCTTACAAGGTTATCAGGGTGTGCGGGATGTGTACCGAGATCCGTAGCCCGTCATGCTTCGCTAAAAATGGATTTGCTTGTTTTGGATGATATCTCGAAGAAATAAGAGTTAAAATCGAGTTGCATAGGCGTGTAAGCTAAAGAAGCGTTGAAAGGATATCAAACATCGTCCGAGCGAGTGCACAAGGTGATGTGTGGATACCTAGTTCGACGTCGGCGTTTGGGCATCTCGCCTAGCTAAGTCTGCGAATCACCGGAGCCGTTGAGGTGATGCTTTGGCGTTGGCTGGCAGTGCACGGATGCAGATCTTGAGTGGCCAGGCCGCTGATGCGGATGGGCGAGACCGTTGGTAAGAAGCCCCAACGACCTCGAAGGCGGAGTGCACGATTGTCGGTGGACCACCGGTCGCGGGGGCGAGGCGTAGATGAGGTAGCTCCGGTGCGGTGGTGAAGCGCCCGTCGTCTTCGTCGTCGTCGTCCGGCATGAGGTGGGAGCGGTGGGAAAAGAACGGGCGAGGCGATTCGGGGATTGGCGGAATTGGGTTTGAGCAATCTGGCGCGGAAGGGGCGGTGGAGAAGAGAATTTTTGCGGGGTGGAATTGGGGCGCGGATATTTCAATCCGAAAGCGGAAGCGCGAACTTATATTGTGCGTCCTTTTTGGGGGAGGGGTGGGTGGCTGGGTGCTCTGCGTCCGTCCGACACCGCCACCCACGGACTATGCTTGGTGCCTTAAGGCACCTGCCTTTTGTCCATGACATGTGGGCCCAACAGTTGGCTGGACATGTCGGTCACCAGGGTTGTTGCCTTTAAGGCAAAAGGCGTCCACCCGAATGGAGGATGCAAATGAATCTTCTTTCATTTGCCAAGCAATCTTATTATTACCATGCCGTGTTTTCCTTGCAATAATTAGTCATTGGCGAGATACTCCATCCGTTCACTTTTGTAAAGTTTTGAGACAACTTAAAATGAATTTTTGCAATTATCGAAATGTCTTCAAGGTCTTATAAAAGTGAACAAGGGTACTATAAATTAATTAATGAGGAGTTATTTGAAAAAAAAAAATGAAGCTTTAACGCTAACGTGGATTAGAGTGTGTCACATAATTAGTTATTTGAATTAGAGTGTGTGTCACGTAGTTAGTTATTTGAATTAGAGTGTGTGTCAGTGGGATCTCCAATTCTAGGTGGATTTAATTTCACTGTATCCGCTACTTTTTAATACAAATTCATATGTATATGATGAACACCATGGTAGTGAGAAAACTTTTGGATGGATTCAAACATATGACCTACAAAATAGCACAACAAATTGAGCCAATGTCAACTTTTGAAACTTAGTATGGCAATTGAAAATAATTACCCGTATGCAGGTCCTCGGTTCAAATCTTACAATGTACACGAATTGAAACATCGATATTAAGTTCGTTACTATGTACATTCAAATGTTGTTTTAGTCCCCCCCGCTTCAAAGGCAACATACTTCTGTTCGGTCAATCTTCCTCTCCTAACCACCTTAGCAAGCTATCGGTTTCCAACACCGTTCATTCTTTCTCTCCATGTTTGATCTCTAAGTCTCTCAACTACAAACCCCTTTTTCCCTCCTTTACCAAATGTATTTACCTCACACACCCGCCATTGCACCCCATGCCGACCTCTCTCTCTCTCCCCTCCCTCTCACCCTCTCGCGCTAAATACATGCATTGCCTATCTAGCCCCCAACCTCTTGCCCTTCGAGCATGTTTATATCTAGGTCACCTCCTCGAGACTATCTCACTCTTTCTTCCCCGGGGGCCACCTCTCAATCTCGCTCTCTTTATCGAGTCTCGTTTAACCTCGTTTTCTTTCACACAAAATGATATATCTCCTGTTAGGGCCTCGTCGACACCTCTATACTCTCTCAGAATTGTCTATCTAGGTCAGTCCATCAAACCGCCCTCTTTCGACCTCATGGTGGGCCACGCTCACTCAATCTCTCTCTCTCTCTCTCTCTCTCTCTCTCTCTTGTGTGTGTGTGTGTGTGTGTGTGTGTTTTCTCGCTCTTTTCTCGGACAACGATATATCACCATGTTTGAGCCCAATTCGACCTATTCAATTGTATACTCTCTCCCATCGTCTATCTAGGTCACTCTCTCCAACCCGTCTCACTCTTTCGTCCCAGGCGACCCTATGTGATCGGTTGACCTTGCTTCCTCCCACGCACAAAATATATCTACCTGCTGTTGGATCATCTCTCAAGCTCTATCTTACAGCCCTCACCCTTACCAAAAGCTCAATGGGACAATATCTCCGGAGCATATATATTTGTTCAATGAATGTCGGACCACACTCACTTTGTCTCTCTATCTATATGTCTCTCGATTGACCTCGCTTTCTCATACCGTATCTTCCGGTTGAAGCTACTACCTCTCCATCCCTCATAAAGCGAGCTATTTACATTGCGAGGGCACTCCAACAGGATTAATTTGTGTAGGCATTTATTCCGATCGGTTTAGATTATATTTTCGTAGCATTACCCAAACTTCTCCAAGCGGTTGCAACCCACAAACTCCCTAGTTGATTTCCCTCTGGCTCGGTCATCGCTCTCTCGCGTCCTTTCTCACCTTCAACGTGCACCATGGTATTATTGAAAAAACTATTTGTTCTCTTTAATTATTATAAATAAGCTAAAAACTACAAGATAGTCCCTTGGAATGGAACAAATTTGACCCACAAATTAAAGTGCTACAAACTACACACAAAGGGGCCCACATGTCATGAAACAAATTTGGACCCATATACAAATTAAAAAATAAAGGGCGAGGATCGAACATGCGACCGGGCCTTCAAGCCATACGTCAATAGGCAACATCTAGAATAGCAATGTTTGTTGTACCCCTTTGTTCACATAATGTTTTATATTACCACAGCCTAATTAATGGATAACATGTAATATTATTTTTAGTACTATTACCTTCACTTACTGGTGGGTTCCATGTGTCTCTCTCTCTCTCTCTCCTCCTTCTGCGTTTGGCCGGGCAAAGGAAGAACTTCATGGGCGATGTTGCCGTTGACCATATCTGGGCCGTTCACAACTCACAAGTCACGGCACCGTTTCACGTACTAGCAGCACTAGTCGGTTGTTCGTGCAATGCGTTAATTTGGAAGTATATTAAGTGCATGCGGATATTAACTAATAGGATATTATTTGCGTGTTGTCATGTGATTAGCACTATTTTGGCATGAAATTAACTGCCGCTAAGCGTGTTGGCCTTTCGACATTAAGCAGTCTAGGCGTTGGATGACAAGGAATACATGTGGCTTGATGACGTTTTATATTTAATTTGATACGGCTCTAGAGAACATTCAATCGATCAAACCATACATTTCGTTCATCGACTCGACTTTAAATTATTGACGATCGATATAAAATAAGCGGAAATGATAAGCGTTGGATTTTAAGCATGGCAATCGAGCGTTTTTCATAAAATTTGATCTGTGGCGGGCGGGCGTTCGCGGTGAAAGCGGCTCCTCTGCCGTGCTCTATGTGTCGTCCAGACCCCGACCGGCAAGGGCGTCTTCGCCCGGTTGGGTCTCCTGGCGTTGGCCTAGCTTCAAGGAAGGCCAAAATGTTCAGACTTGGGAAGTCAAGGCGGGGGGGCGGCGTTAGTGCAAGAAGCGGTCGGCGGGGCCATCCATGCCGGCTGGGCCTTCGGCACCAGCGCGGGGCCGGGCGTCAGCGGGCGGCGGAGGCGTTCATGTGCATAAAGCAAACCGCGGCAGCGCCGTCGGTGCACCGGGCGCATGCGGCGGTGCCGGAACCGCCGGCGCGGCGTCTTGCTCGGGCTCTTGTTTGGCAGGCGTGGGCGTGAAATCGGCGAGGACCTCGTGGAACCCTGGCATCAAGCTTCGGCGACAATGTCCGGCTCCCAGCCCATCAATGCCCGGGGATGGTTTGGCGCAGTCCGGCGGCGGGGGGCGGGCGGGGGGGAGGGCGCGGCGTCTTCCCGCAAAGGCCGTTCAAGCTCGTCCCAAAGGCCTTATGTTCTTGAGACTCCGGCTGGGTGTCTTCCTCATGGCCCGGAACACTGGGCAGACCATCGTGATGCGGCATGGCGTCGTTTAGGTCGGGCTAGTTGGAGGTAGGCGGGGAGAATCGGAGAGGAAAGAGGATTGTAGCGATTGGGTAGTCGGGGTTGATTTTAAACTGGCCCGGCGACATTAAAAGTGGGAGCATTGGGACGGCGGTGGGCGGGGAACTGGTCAAAGGCTCGCCTCCGGTGAGTCTGAGTGGTCGCCCCACGCCTCCCGGCAGGCGGTTGTTGTCCCTTCCCCGCCTCCCGTCGACTCACCGCTTCTTGGGATGGCCCTTTGCCGATGAAGCGGGGACTCGTGGCGGCTGCGTAAACACCCATGGTTTCAATAGTGAAACCGTTCCTTAACGTAAAGGTCTTTTCCCTCAAAAAAAAAAGTGACATGTCTTTGTTTCCAAAATACCTTGGCTCTTCATTTTGGGAAACTTGTCCAAAGCTTGTCTCGAATTGAAGAAAAAAGGGAAGTAAAAAGGATAACCCCTCCGTCGGTTGCATTGCACGATATATTAACTCAAGTACTGAAACCGAACAAAAAAAAGTACTGAAACCAGGCAGGGGCCAATTCGTCTCATCATTGTAGTATAGTACTAGGCAATGCAGTTGACGGGTGACATTGACAAAGGCGACCGAGGGAATTGAACCCGTGCTCGGCACGGTGGTAACGTTGTCTAGTTACTAAAGCATCCCTCCGTTGTTCATCGGTAGTCATTATGGACCGGGGACATGGGGAATTTCCTAGGGCTGGAATTCGGCGCGGATATTTCGACTTGAAGGCTTATTTGGTGGTTGGGGTTGCCTAATGTGCGTACCACGCATCCCAGAAGGACCACAGCCCGTTTTTTAGGATCAACACGAGCCAAGGGGCTGATGCGCCGTTGGGTCCTACCATTTGAAATCTGAAAGGAACCTTTTAAATTGCGAGCGAATCTATGTGTATTACAATACCTATTTTCCTTGCAAATACTAATCTCAAGTGGTTTGATTTATGGCGAGTTGTTGAATTAGAGTGAATTTGTGATATAGTGATCTCAACGTGGATTTCACATTTCATGGTATCCTAGTAAGTTTTCAATGCAAATTCAAATTTAAAATGAACAATATGGAGGTGAAAACTTTGTATGTATCAAGCATATGACCACACACACACACACACACACACACACACACACACACACACACACACACACACACACACACAGCAATACAACACAACAACAACAATAAGTATAGTGCATCTATTTTTCCAACCCATGCATGTATGACACGAGTTCAAAATACTCCTTCTATTCCTAAATATTAGTCTTTTAGAGAGTTCAACAAGTGACTACATACGACAAAATGAGTGAATCTAGACTCTAAATATGTATATACATCCGTATGTGCAGTCCATTTGAAGCCTCTAAAAGACTAATATTTAAACGAAGAGGAGTAAAATTAAGACATCCATGGTCCTCAGTTCAATATTTAAAATGAACATGAAACTGAAACATGAATATTAAGTCTAGTACTACGATACATGCAAATGTTGTGTTTAGGGAGCTATGATTGTCGAGGTCAACCCCTCGACCTTAGATAAAATGTGGAGCTCTGTTTAGGGTTGTTTAGATTATATTTGTTCCCACCCTCCCAACCACCGATTGGTTGTGCACCCCACCCCTCCTCCCGGGAGAATATCATGTGCCCCATACCTTAATGCTATATGCCGTCTGAGTTGCTTGGAGCTTGTAGATCTGAGATATAGCAGCTCACATGATGTTCTTAATTTTTTGCGAAACCTTGATGAGTTTGAGAATTGCACACAATTTGTACAAAAACTACTTAGATGCCCTTTGATCCCATATCCACGACCTCGGCTCGTATCACCGTAGCATCTAAGATGAAGGAGGACATCATATTCTCTGTATGTAAGAATATCATGTGCACCACACCTTAGATGCTTTGGTGATACAAGCTCTTGGGCGTTGGTTTGTGACACACCTCTCGGTGGTTGAATGGTTTTTGCAAAAGCCCCAAAAGTTGACCACCTTACAAGCACAAAGACTGCTCAGATGCCATTGGATCTCAGATCAAGCGACCTCCAAGCTCGTATCACCAGCATCAAGCTGCGATAGCACCTTATGTTTTCTTGCGGAGAGTATGAGGTGCTCCGCCTTAGATTCTATGGTGATCGGTTCCTCAATCTAACGGCCCATAGTAGGAGGTTTGAATGTTTTTGCAATATCTGGTGATAGAGTTTGGGAAATCGAGAAAGTACAAGTACTATGCATGTGCCATCGATCAGATCATCGACCTAGATGCTCATATCACCGTGGCGGGTAATTAAGCTACGGGAGCACCTAATATTAGCACCGGGGCCGTTGGATCGAAGATGCAGCGGACACACGAGACTGAATGTTTTATTTGCAAAAAAAAATTGGAGAGTTTGGAAATTGCGCATAATTACAAAGACTACTCCCAAGCCATTGGATCTCACTTCCAGGGTGTAAAACTTCGTATCACCATAGTATCTAAGCTGCGGGGTGGATGTGATATTCTATGCGCTTCATTTTGTTATAAACTTGCAAAATCGTGTAACTTCGTGCCGTTACTTGTCTAACCGCAAAGTGTTTGTTCAAAAAACCATCCTACACTGAAATATCGGAACAACACAGGGGTCCCACTTGTCATTAATCAAATTTGGACCTAAAACTAACAAATCTGAAAGGCGAGATTGGCGGCACCTGGACTACAAAGCGTAAGTCGATAGCTTGAAAAAAGAATGGTTGTTGGCTTTGTCCCATAACTTGATTTTATTTACCAG
>JAHIAM010015938.1:0-14992 GCA_021605205.1 Aegilops longissima
AACCAAAACATGGGTTGCTTGCGAGTACATTCAAAGTACTCATTGGCTTGCCCTTTGGTTATTTAATTGGCGGGCATGGAAGAACCCGGAGTTGAAGAAGAGTTCTATGAGGCGAACATGCGAACTAGGGCGTTTCGTCAGAATGCAGGTTTAAGGCAGATGGCATGGGTTCTACTTATCAGAAGATTTCCCTGCTTGTGTTTCATTTGATGTTCAGCCCTTAAGGCTTTATCAATGTAAACTTGACCATAATGGTCATAATTTGTTCGAGCGGTATGTATGGATGTAAGACTCTTGTTATTCATACTGTGTTCGTGAGCATTGATCTCAGGATCTTGCCGTGCATTCGGTGATCACGACTTATGGTGGGTCCCCCGTCTGATGGTCAAAATCGTGCTCTGCCCAGAGTTTATGAATTGATTACAAGACCCGATCAATGTGCAAAATCATCTACACTTGTATGGGATTCGGTCTCGTATACTAGGTGGGTTCATCATGGTGAAATGTGAGCGTCAATGTTATTGACTACGTGGAAGCGGGAATCACCATCTTGATCACTGATGCTCGGTGGAAGAGGAGGAGGAGGTGGTGGTGGCGGACGGTGAGTTTGACCAACATTGAAACAATGCTAAATGCTCGTGCATTCCGTGAACTTTCACTGCGGAAAAAAAGGGTGGGCCCGCATGTTGGAACAATGCAACGTGGCGTCACCCGGAAATAACTCGATATTCTCATCTATGGTCACCTTTGTTGGTGAAGACATCTAAGCGGATGATCAACAAATCATTTGATCGATGTTGGCTGCTTTCATAAACTTTCCCGGATCGTCTGAGCTGCCACACACCTAATAAAATGAAGAATTTCCTTCGTGCGGTTGGAATTGGATATGATATGATCCATTTTTAAGAATAATTGTGTTCATTCGGAAGGATTATGCCAACTTAAGTGAATGCCGAAATGCAAATCATCAAGATGGAAAGATGGCGTCTTTGGAAGAGGATTCCTCATAATGGAGACATTTTCCAATTACACCAAGATTGCGAGAGGTTGTTTCATGATCTTTGAAACAAGAGAGGATGTACTATGGCATTCTAGGAACCAGGATTTGGAGATCAAAATGTAATGAGCCATCCATCACATGGTAGTGAGTGGAAAAGCTTAATCGGGCAAGCGTTTACTCTTGACGAAGAAACATTAGCACTAAAAAATACACTTGGTGATTGTGTTTGTCACGGGTCGCTTTTTGTCATGCATGTACATCCAGACAAATTCGGCAGAATCAAGATAGTCATACTGTCTTTGTCGCGAAGTGTTCCATGACATTACCAAAATTATCATCCAGTGTCACTTCCATGCGATAAATCGCGTCCGCGAAGTGCTTTTGTCAAGGATGACCGACCGTGGCATCCAATAGCGGAACACCGTTAAGCTATCGGGTCGGGTTTTGGATCCGATAACCCGTTAACACCCGACCAATGGGAAATTTCCCGTGTAAAATTCTTATTGGCGGACGAAATCGTGTCGCTTGTCGGTGGGTCGGATGGCGCCTATGATATGTCGACATGTGGCATATTATGATGGCCCATTCGATGAAAAAGGCCCCGGTAAAATTAGCGGGGGCCCATATAAAACCTACTTGTGTCGGGTCCATTTAAGCCCAGCCCCGAGATGTGGCATGGCTATGAGGCCCATTCTGTGAAAAGGCGGTTTGACTTGGTTAAAGGTGGCGGGCGGCCCATGAAGCGTGTTAACGGCTTTGTTGCATATAGCCCATTTACCCGCTAAGCCAAGGCCCGTTACACCCTATCCGAATTGGCCGATGGCGCCATCTGGGCGTCAATATATTCAACCCGTTTTCACTTTTGGTGTATAGCCCATGGCGTCTTCGGCCCATTGAGGCCCTTTGTAACTATTGGCCCATGCGGCGTGGCGCCCAATGAACAATGTATTACTTTACCCTTAACGGCCATTGGTGAAAGCCCATAATAAGCGTGTATCACTTTATACCCATTAATGGCCCATTATTCCATTGGGCGTTTCAAAGTTAACTTTACCGGGGCCCATTTATTCTTAGGCTCATTTGCTTTTGGTTTTCGTCCCATTCTTGTCATTTTTACGCTTGTGGGCCAAATTCAGCCGTCGTTACGATCGGCCCGTTTGTGGACCGTTAGTCTTGGGCCAATTTATCATCCCATCGACCTATCGCCTGTTATGGTCGACCCATACAATCGACTTCCATTAAAGGCCGTCTGACCCATTAAAGGCCCGTACAAGAACCATAAATGAGCGGCCCATGGATCTCTGA
The DNA here is from genome assembly GCA_021605205.1 of Aegilops longissima. Classification (NCBI taxonomy): domain Eukaryota; kingdom Viridiplantae; phylum Streptophyta; class Magnoliopsida; order Poales; family Poaceae; genus Aegilops; species Aegilops longissima. The sequence goes on from JAHIAM010015938.1 coordinate 2,306, forward strand.
ACATACAAGGCCCATGGATCCTGAGGCGTAAAGGCCCATGGATCCTCGAGACATAGAAGGCCCATGGATCGACGGCCCGTGAAGGGCCATGGTGGGAATTGGCCCGTTTGAGCGATATAGCATATTCAAAAGAATTATCCTACTCAATACTATCACCTCTAAAAAGCCTACACTATTACCACAAAGAGATCAAGGCATGGAAAGGTAGAATAATCCTACACTATACAATAAAGAAATTACAACCGATTCTACCCGGGCATTATGGTTGACCGGTTGATAATAAAGCATACACAAACAACAAATTACATACCGGGCAAATACAACTCATACATCATGGTTATCAACAACTCCATTTGAACTATAATCTCTTGAAAAATAGGATTGGCGGTTAGGATAGAACAAATTTTAGTCGCAAAATTTCAATTCCTTCATGGTTACCTCGGTGTCTTGTTTCATTTTTTGACTCTGCATCTAATACCCATGTCCGGTCTCAACTTTTGATTATCGTTGACAATCATGTACCGTTGTCTTTCCACCTCTAGTTGAGCTCGGCATCCCAAAATTCAATCCATAATCATTGATGCGGCCGCCGCCCTTTTTTTCCTTCATGAAATTTTTTGTGTTGATGGGCAAAATTTTCAAATAACGAAAAGTTTTTGTATACACAAAATAGGCTAAAATAAGTTACCCAACATTGAGCGAACAAGCTATTTTTAAAAATTTAAAAAAGATAACTAATGTACTCCCTTTATAAAAAATGTTGGGGCCATGAAAAACGGAAATTAAAATTTAAAAAGGGATAAGTAAGCAACACCATCGTCCTCTTAAAGTCAGGGAGCATAATGTGGGCAACAAAAACACGGGGCAAAATACAAATTTAGAAAACGTTGGGTATAATAAAGTTGGTTTGCTTCAAAAACTTGGGAAAATTAAATGGAACCAATTAGAATTTATACAAGTACCAACATGACAATTATTTGGGCATTCATTAACTAAGGTAAATAAACAATTAAAATGAAAACCTATGCAAAAAAAAGGAATTGACTTTAGTTGAGGAGCCAAGTTGAAGAGGGCCCAACTCCTACTTCTCCAAGGCTCCTTCCTAACATCTTGTCCAAATCCTCAATCTTATCTTCATTCCCCCTCGCAAGGTGACACAAACTAGTTACTCGTCTCCTTGGAAGATAAATATGCATACTTTCCGTCCGTGAACACAAAAGGATGAGATTATAACAAAACAACACCACATAATGAAACATGCACCTCTTGCACTTGCACACAATGAAATGAGCATTTACTATGTCTACACTATGTAAAAACTAGGCATACCTTGAATTGGATCTCGGTACTCTTGGAGAGCCTAATGTTGTTAAAACCTTTATGTCACCTATGAGTTAGACAAGGCCCCTCAGCAGCCCTTAGTGTTTAAATCGTTGACAAGCTCTGTTAGAGTGTTAGGTCAAGAACAACAAGTAATCAAAGCAAACAGTCCTAGTATGGCTGGCTGATGCAAACAAGCAATTGAGCAGTGTGAAAATCTTCATATGAAGAAAATAAGCATAGAAGGAGGCTTAAAGACCATCCTTGTGACCAGATTTAAGGGCATTTAAACATCATGTGCTAAGTATGAACTAACATAAACATTGCATATTCCAGATTCTACAATGGAATGCACATGTATTAGGTTATGCCATGTATGATGATGCCTAAATTGCAGATAGCCGGGGGTGATTCATCATTCCGCCAAATTGAATTGCGGGTTAAGGGCGATTAAGTCCGCCTTTTCGGGCATTTGTCAAAATAATCCATAAAAGATGTAATGAATTCATTTTTGAGTTATGGGCTTGGGCAACTAATTTCGCTTTGGAGGGGGTGTTTGGGTAGAACCTCACTAAAATTGAAGGAAGGAATAGTGAAATGACTCTCTTTCGCCTATATTACACTCAAAATGCAGCTTTGGCGCCCGTGTCACACCGAAGGGAGGAATAGTGAAATGACTCTTTGTCTTCTGTTTATGTCGATAGTAGTCACTAGTCGGTGTTTGAATGTTGTATATATTGTTGTTTGAACTGTTTATTGTCTCGAACTCTTGGTGGGATAAATGAGGGCATCACCATTCTCCGGTGTTCGAGTATACCTCCTTTTTCAAGTTATATAATTTGAGCTCGATGTCTTTTCAATGATGTACACTTGTTTGGGCGTGAGGTGTCATTGAATATGGGCAAATGGAATGCCAAACAGGTCAATTATGACTCTCGGTGGGCTCTCAAAGATCACGAAAAAAAGCGGGCTCTCCGGAAAAGAAAGAATAAGGACTCTTAGGCCGACATGTAGGGACCGGTGTTTTTGCGCTTGCGCCGAAACATATTAGCGCGTCTAAATTCATGCTACCTTTTCATCCCGGTCTCCGCCCCCCCACCCTGGAATCTCGATTCCTACTCCATTCCCCAAATCCCCTCCGTACTTCCTGTACTCAAGCGCACTATCATTCGCCGGTCAGCGCGGATCTCCGGGGGAGATCACGAGTCCGTCGCCTCCGTCGTGCGTCTTGTCGCTCCAGGGTGGCATGGCGGGCGCGCCATTTGCGGCAAAGTGCGATGGTAACCATCACGGCGACCGGCCTCCCGTCTCGCCGGATGACCTTGTCAAACTCTTGGCATTGCGCCCGGCATCCAAATAAGTGACTTGCTCGCCGAAGTCTTCCGCCACCGGCTGATTTCTTTTAGTTGGACAACTTTTGTGCGATGTGTGTTAATCTTCGGCGTTTGTTTGCGATGGCGGTGAGCTTTGATCGGTGGCACCGGGATGGGGCTCGGTGCCCTCAGCTTGAGTTTTAACAAAGCTTACCTTCCACGGCATGCCTCGGCGTGCTTGGAACAGCGAGTCCATGACGAGCTTATCACGACCGGGGTGAGCTCGTAAGTATGTTTGTTCCTCGGACATGGGCTCACGGGTTATGGCATGGATGAAAAGCCGTCCACCATCGAAGGTGATTGGTGTTGAATATCGGTGCGGGAAGGGGTTGTACTATTAAATGCCACCAAGGGCGCCCGCGGACCACGTTAGGGATGTACTTCGGTGTTGTGCATGTCGAAAATGGTCAATCCATCAATCGAAGTCCCCGCCCCTGGTGCGGGGGTCCATCGGCGGCGTCCATTACATGAGTCAACGTCGGACTTTCCCGTGTTGCTCGGAGCGATGGATGGCGGGGCCTACTCCATTGGGCGGAGCCCTTTCTTCTTTGGGAAAGAGGCGGGTTGGCTGCTGGATGTGCTCTAATTTGGGTAACAAGCGAATCTTTGGATACTAGTTAAATCCGAGCTATGGGTGTGAAGCAAATATGCCACTACATTTGATTGTGACCTGTTCTAATTTTGTACCTGAACTTTTTTTAGAAAGGGCTGCGTCAACTTAATGTGCTAGGAACATATTGTGTTGTCAATCTTTTTCTTTGCACAACATTCAAGATATTTCCCGTCATTGATAAAACGATGAACCGTTTGTACAAATTGTTGGTTTCAACATAGCCCTTCCCTGGATCCATTGCTTCCATCCTGATTATCCTTTGTGGAAATTTTTGTATGCAAGTTTAGTGTGCTATGATGTTCTTATGATTGTGTCAACTATATAAGTTTTTTGGCATCAACAATGCATATGGCTGAAAGATTATTTATGAGCATCGGCCGATGGGTCTCTCTCTCTCTCTCTCTCTCTCACACACACACACACACACACACACACCGCCGCACAAGAGGACCCGTTGAATTATTTATTTGCTCGTGACAGCTTTTAATTAGGTTCCACTGTAATCTAACTTTTCTTAAGTTATTAATTGAGCTCATGACTTCAAAAGTTGTCTGAAGCCTTGTTTGGGCCTTTCGTTGGCTGAATGTGGGCTGAGTAACCATGTTAGGTTGTCTTGTACTACAGGCCTTTTTAGCTATTTTTTAAATAATACATTTTTATTAATTTTCATAAATATTCCTGGGTAATTTTTTCAAAAAATAATACACCTCGGTCGCTAACCAAGGCCAGGCATTAAATTTGCCGATTAGATTCGTCGACCTCTGTGGTCGGCCCTTCGACCTTGTGGGCTGATTGGTCTGTCGGCCCACTTTGGGCCGACTAAAATAATGGCCCTGTGGGCTAATTGTTTTTCAAAAGTGTTAATCATGTATTTAAAAAATTGTTTGACCTCCTCCGCTTTGTGGGCCTGTTTTAAAAAAAATATGTTTTAAAAAAGTGTTAATTTTGTATTTAAAATTGTTAAATGTGTGTATAAAATGTTCCTTATCTATACAATTTTTTTTTAAATTGTGTATAAAAATAGCTTTTTTCAACATCAACAATGCAACTAGGCCGGTTGTACACAATATCCGGTCAACTTGTTATTCTTACCCTTATTCAAACTTTCCTAGGAGGTATGCATTAGGCTTAACAAGAAAATGAACTTTAAGAAATAATAAATGGGATGTAATTATAATAACTGGACAATTAGTATCCCAAACACATAATTAGTTTGAAAATATATTATTTTTGGAATTTGAAAATTTTAATTTATTGTTGCGCTATTTGTTGGATTTTAACGTAATACAGCTTTATTTTGAAATTATATTTAACCTGGAAATTTTAGATAAAAATATTTGGATCCCATCAAAATGTGGGATTTTTTTGAATTCTGTTTTGGCGATTGTTTGAAATTATTAATCGTTGTCCTAGCTAGAAGTTGGGTTGTACTTTTAACAAGCTGTAAATGGGCTGTAGTAAATTCCATTAGAATTAAAAATGGGCTGTACATTCTTACAAATGAAATGGGCTATATGTTCTCTTAAATCCGGCTGTGGGCCTACTAAGTTGGCCAGCGTACCAAGGGCTTTGTCAAATCTGGGTGATCGTCCGATGTCCATCCAAAAGGGTAGTGCTTCTTCAACCTCTGGTCTTCTTGCTCCGGCCGCCCAAAGCAGCGCCGGTCGTGTCGCGTGCTCCCCTCCCGTGGCGGCTGTGATGCCGGAGACCTCACCCCCGTACTACTCCCCGCTGGCAGGCCATCCCCTACTCACCCACCCCTTGTTATTCTGGCGGGGCAGCCTCACACCGGCCGAACGGTGAACCCTCGTACTCCTCTCCGGGGCCCTTTGCTGCGTCTTCCCGGCTCGCGTCGTCCCTTCCTAGGCCTCGCCCGTCCGAACCACCCGGTGCTCTCGGGCGGCGTGGTCAACATGGTCAACGGACTTCCTCGGAAGGCCTGGGAGGGTGGGTCGGGCGCGGAAGTGCCTCCTTATTACGCCAAAATAATTATTCCTCCACCTTGGCGGGGACCCATCGGACGGGCCACCTTTTTCGCGACAAACGTTTCCCCCCTGCTCGGACCAACCCGGACGGGGGATATTTGAAAAACGTTCCCCCGGTCCTCGGACCCGGGTGCCTCCTTATTACGCACAAAAAATGAATACTTCCCCCTAAGGACCCACCATGGTGGGAGGTGACTTAATGGCCTACTAAGTTGGGGGGGGGGCCTTTTCAACTTTAGTCAATATGACGATTCTAGCTCCGACCGTCGATGTCCATCCCGGCCGTAGTGCTTCTTCAACCTCGGTCTTCTTGCTCCGGCCGTCCAAAGCGGGCTTCGTGCCGCTGCTCCGCCTCCCATGGTCGGGTTTGCTGCGGGAGCCCCCGCCCTACTATTCCCACGGGGCGGGCCCTGCGGCGGCGCAACCTCACCCCGAACGGTGTCCTCGTACTCCTCCGGCTCGCGGAACTTCCCTGCCGCATATTCCCGGCTCCCCCTTTGCTCTCGGTGGCGTGGTCATGGTCAGGCGACTTCCATCGGGGATGTGGTGGAAGGGATGGGTCCCGCGGCAAAAGTGCCTCCTTATTACGTGCAAAATAATTATTCCCCACGGCGGGGACCCATCGGATGGGCCCCGTATTTCCCATAACGTTTCCCCCTACTGCTGGGACCCCCGGCTACACCTTCGCACTCAAGGAAGTGCGTCGAAAAAGCGATTAATTTGCTGGGACCCCCACATTTCGCCGCAAGGAAGTGCCGGTCGGGACCCACCGGTGAGCGTCGTGGTGTTGTCATTTTGGTGAGCGTTCGTACATATATCTTGGTGGATGTAAGCGGGCCGTGTCCTACTAGGCGGCGGGTGCAAAAAGAAAATCGATATTGTACATCTGGCGGGGTCTCGGCCTCCGACGTCTGGCGAGGCTCATTGACATGGCTGGGTGGGCGGGCCCGTCGTCATGTTCATGGGGAAACAGAAAGCCGTGTTCCCGGGACGCGGTGGGTCGGAGCGGAATGCGTGGTCGTGTTCATCGGGAGGGGCTTGGGCGGAAGGCGATGGAAGCGAGGCTGGCGTTCGCTGCGGGAAGCGGACCTCCCGGTCAGCAGGGGTCTGTTGATCGGGAGGGTGTGGCGTCCGCGGGAGAGCAGAACCTCCTACGGTCAAAGCAGTGCAGTTGATCGGGAGGGTGTGGCGTGCCGCAAAATGGAGAAGCGGACTTGTGTTGGAGTGCTACGGTTGAAAGCAGGGGTCCTGTTCCCGGGAGGGGTGTGGGTCCGCAAACAGGACTCCGGGATCTTGTTCATCTCCACCGTCAATCCCCTCCGGCCTCCCGAGCTCTTGTTCATCCAGTCGACCTCCTCCGGCCTCCACGGGCTCTGTTCCGCCTCCACCGTCGCCTCCCCCGCTCTTGTTCAACCACCCCTCCACGTCTCTTGTTCATCCGCTCTCCCACCATGGGGTCTGTTCAACCACCCCCCACGGGCACCCCTCCACCGTCTCTTGTTCATCACCCTCCACACCAGGGGTCTGTTCATCCACCCCTCCACGGCACCCCTCCACTCTTTTCATCCCCCTCCACACCACGGGATCTGTTCATCCACCCCTCCACGGGCACCCCTCCACGTCTCTGTTCATCGCCCTCCACCACCCAGGTCATGTTCATCCGGAGGCAGGCCACCGCTCACTATTCATCCCCCATAGCGCTCCTTGTTCATCCCATCGATCCCCGGTTAGCGGTAGTCAAGGAATCGCTCGTCAGTTGATTTAAACCATCGATCGATCGCTCGGGTTCGATCCCTCTGCGGTCTCGCTCGGGTTAAGAGCCCCGCCTCGCTTCGGGTTGATTAGAGCCAACGCCCGCACACATGCGCCGTTACGAGAAGGAGCATCGCTCACCCCGACCTCCCCCGTAACGGGAACTCCCGAAATTTTCGTCCCCTTGCTTCTACCACGGTTTTTCCTCATGGGGGCCCAAAAATGTCATGCGTGCGTGCTGCGGCCCGTCTAGGGCCCATTTTCGTCATGATTTTTGTCATAAAGTAGGAGCCCACCACATCTATATGATCGGGTTTGTCACAATTATCATCATAGAAGTGTCATATGTATGACAAAAAAATTTCATTAAACCCAAAATGTCACGAATGTGTCTTTTTTTTGTAGTGTAGCTTGGCAGCGGATGGATTTAACCCATTTGGCCCAGGCGCCACATATAGCATGTGGCGGTGCTTATTATCCTTAAACATGTCTCCAAATTGCACCAAAAATCGAACTACATAATGGCCTTGCTCATCCCAGGTCAAAAAGTCACGAAAGGATTTTGATTTGTTCATGGAGCCTCTTGTGGAGGAACTTCAATAGCTATGGAGGGTGTTCTCCTCGAGACCTATATAGCGCCCACGGATTTCTTTCTCGTCTTTGTTATAATTTGGTGCATCCATGATTATCGGCTTTGGGCACTATGTGGGGCAAACAACACTTGGTTACAATGCATGTGTTATTTGTGAGGAATCGTTGTCATCAAATATTGCAAGATCTTTACATTACACCACCATTTCTTGCCAAGGACAAGCCGCATCCTAGAAATACCAAAGACATGTGTTCAATGCAAAGCATGAAAACTGTGATGTGCCAAAGGCTCACCGCCGATGAGTTGCAAGTGGAATTAGAAGGTCGGGCATATTACCGGGAAACCATCATAATGGTGCGGGAAAGGAAGTGTGGCGGGGAAGAAGAGAATTGTTTACCCGAGGTCCACTTTGTGGGACTTGAGTATTGGAAAGATTTGGATCTGCGGCATAATCTTGATGTGATGCACATCGAGAAAAATATATGTGACACAATTATCGGCACACTTCTTAATATTGAAGGCAAGGCGAAAGATACCTTAAAATCTAGGATTGATTTGAACACATGGGTTGAAAAGGATTTGCGGTGCAAGATGAAGGTAAACCGGGATATGGCACCAATTGTATCGTCTTGGACAAGGTAAAAAAAAGAATTTGCAAGGTCACATCACGTGTGAGATTCCCATGGATTTGCTTCCAACCACGAAAGGGAGTCGGTCGAGATGGAGACAAGGTACAAGGTTGAAAACTCATGACTGCCCGTCCTACTTCAAGGGTTTTACCTATTATCCTTAGAGGTGGGCCGACTTATCTGAGGCGTTCGAGTTGGGACAATTCTTGAGGAACTCTGCGGTGAAATATCGGAAGATGCTTTGGGCTCTTAGAGACAAGATACCAACTATCCTATGCAACCTTGAAAGATATATCCTCCCCTTCTTTGATGTGATGGTGCATTTGGCTGTTCATCTACGATGAGGCACTACTTAGAGGTCGATGCAGTATGGCTGGATGTACCCTATTGAAAGCGACTAGGCACTTTCAAGGGCTATGTTAGGAACGACTAGACCCAAGGGTTCCATTGGAGGCCTACATTGCTCAAGCGTTGACATTCGCTCAAAATACATTGAAACAACTCGCTTAGCAAATGGATGAAGACAATCCGGGCTCAATGTTTTGATTATTCTTAGAGTTCGGGGAAGAGTGAAAGAGGACAAACCTAAAGATTTGGACAAAATGGTTTGGTATGTGTTGAATAACTTCAGGGAATACCTTATACAATAAGTGCTAATTTTAAAATAATAATTTAAATTGACATTCTTTATATTTAGATGTTTGCCATCCTTTTTACAAAAAAAGGATTCTTGCCATAAAATCCAAGAAACATTGACAAACTGGTTATGGCAGGATTTGCAAAATGGTTCAAACCTTTAAGCTTTTGAATTACCTTTGTGTTTTTTAATATATTGAGTACATAAGATGATCATCTTTCTTTTTCTAACCATAGGTTAAGAAATGCGGGAGGATGGGCGGAGTTGATGATGCCCTTTACTCACTAGCAATGGGTCCGATACTGTGGACATTATGAATCTTGCGTTGTTGGAGATTGCGCTAAACACCCTTACGCGAAGGCGGGAAGACACAAAAGTGCCATCATGAGCACGGATCTATGACAAAGAGATAACTAAAATGTTGCTAACCGGACATTGTTGATTCGTATATCTCCGATTCGAGGATCATTGGTGTGTGGTTCGTTGTCTTTTCGTTGGTATAACCTATTTTAGGATCCAAAACCCGGGATGATTATTTCAAATCCATCAATGTCAAGGGGTACCGACCAACGAGCCTTTTATTTTTGGCAAATCAAGCAACACAAATATTTTTCTTGGAAGACACATTTGCGTGGCGATGACTAAAGTATGCAAGGTTTGAAGGAAAAATTCGTTTAATGAAGTTGCACAACAAGATGATGCTTACCTGCTCGATGTACAAGATAACAGATGTTCCTAATATCTTTGAGAACCATCACGTCAATGGCCGGAAAAGATTCTTCATGCTATGGACAAACAAGAGTTGATCAAGAAGAAGCCAACGTTGGGACATTGAGGGGAAGAAGATGACACCATGGGAATTACGATTGGATAACATGGCGAAGATGTTGGGCCCTTCTTGGATGATGATTACATTGCTTTTTTCGTATTTCTGTCAGAAGACTTTTTTATCTACTTGTGAAATTGTGTTTGCTATGACAATAAATGATGAACATGTTGTTTAGTATTTTCTGTGGAACATCACTTGTTATGTATGCTGATTTGTGTTTGGTGATTGTGATGACTAAAACATGATGACATTGTTGTTTAGTTGTACTCATATTTGGTGTGAAACTTGAATTTGATGACATAGTTTTTGTTGGACTGCAATTTGTGGCGTCTTGAATGAGACAAAGCTGACCGCGGTCCTTGCTAATTTATTTATTTATTTATTACCAAAAGGGCCTTTGCTATTTATTTATTTATGAGCAAAGGGATACCCGATTTCCGTTAATAGAAATCATTAGATGTTCACAACCCAGCCTTCTACGGGTTTCATTCATTACTAGTTTCAACAAAGTGCTCATGTCATAGCCCTGAATACATCACAGTGCTACATACTTTGCAAATAAAGACAAATCATCCTACAAGCACATCGATTTTGCCCATTATCTTAACAAGCTCTTTCATCTCCTCATTCTTTGTCAAGGCCGTTCTGAATTTTGCTTGATGATCGGAGGAACTGCATCTTTAACCGCTGCATCTTCCTCTTGTTGTTCCTATAGTTACTTGTCCAACACCCCAACCTCTTTGGTATTGGGATTCCTCGGCTAACCAAATAATCAGCGTAGTTGCACTCCTCCACATCAGCAACTTCCTAGAAATACAAATCACCACGAATCTTCCCTTTTCTCCGAATCAAATTGGAAGATCATCAACCAAACTATTAAAATAATTATGGCGAAAGCAGCGAACAACACTTAAACATATTATTACCCCATGATTGGGCATTTGTAGAAGACTCGGCCAGGGTTGAGGATTGTGGTTGAAGCGGCGGATGACTCTGCGTGATTTGCAGTAGTGGCACCACACCAATGGCGGGGTTGTGATGAGCAACCGGCTGCGGTCTTTGTCTGTGGGGGTTGATGAGACCCGGCGATGATGCGGGTGGTGACTTGGGCATATTTGGTTGTTCCTGCTGAAGAAGCGGTGGCGAGCAACCAGCGGACATGGTTCTTGCGGCGAGCTTGATGCTAAGCGACTAAGTAGAAAGAGGAGAAAGAGCGTTGGATATGTCGGTTTCATTACTTGCGAGTAGCATAGCACCATATATAGTCATAGTCTAGGTTTGGATTGAACCACTACGAGAACGTCTCTTTTTTCTAAAACTCAAGCGTCTCTTTACTAGTACACTAAGCATTGTTGTCGCCTTCTCAAGTCTTTGATTCCTCCACGACATACAGGACCCAGGAAGGGTCTCGTATTTTCAATGCCCCCGTTGCGGGTGGACCCACCAGCTATCTTGCACGCAAGGAAGTGCCTCCTTATCGCACAAAAAAAAGAATACCCCCCTGCGGTACGGAACCCAGCATCATGGGAGCTGACTGTGGGCCTACCAAGTTGGCGAGGATGGAGGGCTTTGTTAACTTAGTCAATATGAGCGATTCTAGCTCCGATTCGTCGATGTTCATCCAACGGCGTAGTGCTTCTTCAACCTCGGTCTTCTTACTCCGGCCGCCCAAACCGGCGCCCGGTCGTGCGCGTGCTCCTGCCTCCCATGGCGGGATGTGATCTATGAGGCCTCACCCCTACTCCCCTTGCCTTGCAGGCCATCCCTCTACTCACCCACTCCTGTTATCGCGTGCAGCGGCCTCACACCCAGCCGAACCGGTGTTGGCGTACCAGCGGAGAAAGCGGACCTCCTCGGTGAAGCGAGGTCCTTGATCGGGAGGGTGTGGCGTGCCATAAAATGGAGAAGCAGACTTGTGTTGGGCCTTCTGGTCAAGCAGGGGTCCTGTTCGCCGGGAGGGTGTGGCGTACCCATAAGCAGGCTCCACGGGATCTTGTTCATCTCCCCGTCGACCCCTCCGGCCTCCACGGACTCTTGTTCATCCACCATCGACTCCTTGGCCTCCACCCTTGTTGTTCGCCAGCCCTCTCCACGGGCTCCTATTCAACCCCCCTCCACGACTCTGTTCATCCACCCTCCGCCGTCTCTTGTTCATCCTGCCCTCCATGGGGTGGTCTGTTCATCCTGCCCCCAGGGGTCCTGTTCATCTAGCCCCAACGGCTCGAGCATGTCGAGTCTGTTCATCTACCCCGAACTATTCATCAAACCCCGCAATGCTCCTTTGTTCATCGGAGAGCAGCGAAAGTCTGTTCATCAACCTTAGGACTGTTCATCAAACCTCCCGGCAATGCTAAATGTTCATCGAGCGATGTCGATCGACTTGATTAGCGGCGATGGCGAAGAATCGCTTCGATCGGGTTGATTAGCGACCATCGTCGTCGCTCGGGTTTAATGTAGCGTACTTGGTTCTGTCCTTTCGGGTTGATTAGAGCCCAACACCTCGCTTCGGGTTGATTAGAGCCCGCCTTCACCCATCGCGGCGTGCGTGTACAGCAAGCGTGCATCGCTGGCAACCACCCGCCGTGTCAGGAACACCCGATATTTTCCTCGCCCTCGCTTCTACCATGGTTTTTCCGTCATGGGCCGAAAATACCATGCAGCTGCGTCTCAGGCCCGCAAAAGCCCAATCTGTCATGATTTTTTGTCATAAGTAGGACCCCACCATCTATGCGATCCGTGTTTTTGTCACAATTATCATCATAGAAGTGTCATAAGTTGTAGAAAAAGATTTTTATTGACCCAAAATGTCACGGATGTGTCTTTTTTAGTAGTGACCTCGCCCTCGTGCCAATCCCCACCGGGAGTAAGGGTTTTCAAGGTGGCGAACAGGTAAACTATTGTCTCTTTTCCTTCTTTCAGGCTTTGAGATTGGCGGCCAGGGCAGGGGGGAGTTTTAG
>JAHIAM010015939.1:0-17703 GCA_021605205.1 Aegilops longissima
TCTCGACCATTTGAGACTCCTCGTCATGTCGTGATCACATCCGGGACTCGAACAACCGGTACATCAAAACTTATAAACTCATAATAAACTGTCATCGTAGCGTTAAGCGTGCGGACCCTACGGGTTCGAGAACTATGTAGACATGACCTAGAACTATTCTCGGTCAATAACCAATAAGCGGAACCTGGATGCCCATATTGGTTCCTACATATTCTTCAAAGATCTTTATCGGTCAAACCGCATAACGACATCGTTGTTCCCTTTGTCATCGGTATGTTACTTACGAGATTCGATCGTCGGTATCCAATACCTAGTTCAATCTCGTTACGGAGAATCTCTTTACTCGTTCCGTAATACATCATCTCACAACTAAATTATTAGTTGCAATGCTTGCAAGGCTTATGTGATGTGTATTACGAGAAGGCCTAGAGATACCTCTCCGACAATCGGATGATAAAACCTAATCTCGAAATATGCCAACCCAACATGTACCTTTGGAGACACACTGTAGTACTCCTTTATAATCACCCGATTCGTTGTGACGTTTGGTAGCACCAAAGTGTTCCTCCGATGCAGGAGTTGCATAATCTCATAGTTACGAGGAACATGTATAAGCCATGAAGAAAGCAATAGCAATATACTAAGCGATCAAGTGCTAGGCTAACGGAATGGGTCATGTCAATCACACCATTCTCCTAATGATATGATCCCATTAATCAAATGACAACACATGTCTATGGTTAGGAAACATAACCATCTTTGATTAATGAGCTAGTCAAGTAGAGGCATACTAGTGACTATATGTTTGTCTATGTATTCACACATGTATTATGTTTCAGGTTAATACAATTCTAGCATGAATAATAAACATTTATCATGATATAAGAAATAAATAATAACTTTATTATTGCCTCTAAGCATATTTCCTTCAGTCTCCCACTTGCACTAAGTCAATAATCTAGATTACAGTAATGATTCTAACACCCATGGAGTCTTGGTGCTGATCATGTTTTGCTCGTGGAAGAGGCTTAGTCAGCGGGTCTACAATATTCAGATCCGTATGTATCTTGCAAATCTCTATGTCTCCCACTTGGACTTGGTCCCGAATGGAATTGAGCGTCTCTTGATATGCTTGGTCCTCTTGTGAAATCTGGATTCCTTTGCCAAGGCAATTGCACGAGTATTGTCACGAGAAGATCTTCATTGGTCGATGCACTAGGTATGACACCTAGATCGAAATGAACTCTTTCATCCAGACTCCTTCATTTGCTGCTTCGAAGCAGCTATGTACTCCGCTTCACATGTAGATCCATACGGCGCTTTGTTTAGAACTGCACCAATGACAGCTCCACCGTTTAATAAAACACGTATCCGGTTTGCGATTTAGAATCGTCCGGATCAGTGTCAAAACTTACATCGGCGTAACCATTTACGACTAGCTCTTTGTCACCTCCATATCTGAGAAACATATCCTTAGTCCTTTTCGGTATTTCAGGGATGTTCTTGACCGCTGTCGATGATCCACTCTGGATTACTTTGGTACCTTCCTGCCAAGCTTATTGCTAAGCATCGTCGGTCTGGTACACGGCATTGCATACATGATAGAGCCTATGGCTGAAGCATAGGAACATCTTTCATTTTTCTCTATCTTCTGTTGTGGTGGGCATTGAGTCGACTCAATTTCACACCTTATGTCTGGTAAAAACCTTGCTTTGCACTGATCCATTTGAACTTTTCAAAACTTTATCAAGGTATGTGCTTTGTGAAAGTCAATTAAGCGTCTTGATCTATCTCTATAGATCTTGATGCCCAATATGTAAGCAGCTTCACGAGGTCTTTCATTGAAAAACTTTTATTCAAGTATCCTTTTATGCTATCCAGAAATTCTATATCATTTCCAATCAATAATATATCGTCCACATATAATATCGAAATGCTCTGAGCTCCCTCACTTTCTTGTAAATCTGAGGCTTCTCCAAAAGTGCATATAAAACCATATCTTTGATCACACTATCAAGCGTTTATTCAACTCGAGAGGCTTGCAGGACCATAAATTGATCATTGGAGCTTGCACACTTTGTTAGCACCCTTTGGATCAACAAAACCTTCTGGTTGCATCATATACAACTCTTCTTCTAGAAATCCATTCAAGAATGCAGTTTTACATCCATTTGCCAAATTTCATAATCATAAAATGCAGCAATTGCTAACATGATTCGAGACAGACTTAAGCATCGCTTCTGGTAGAATGTCTCATCGTAGTCAACCCCTTGAACTTGTCGAAAACCTTTCGCAACAAATCGAGCTTTATAAACGATTACATTACCATCGCGTCGTCTTCTTCTTAAAGATCCATTTATTCTCAATAGCTTGCCGATCATCGGGCAAGTCTACCAAAATCCATACTTTGTTCTCATACATGGATCCCATCTCAGTTTAATGGCTTCCAGCCATTTTGCGAATCTGGGCTCACCATCGCTTCTTCATAGTTTGTAGGTTCGCCATGGTCAAGTAACATGACATCCGAATAGGATGCCGTACCACTCAGTGCGGATCTTACTCTAGTTGACCTCTGAGTTCGGTAGAAACTTGATCTGAAGTTTCATGATCAATATCATTAGCTTCCTCACTTATTGGTGTAGTTGTCACATGAACCGGTTCTTGTGATGAACTATTTTCAATAAGGAAGCGAATCTGATTATCTCATCAAGTTCTACTTTCCTCCTCACTTCTTTGAGAGAAACTCTTTTCTAGAAAGGATCCGAATTTAACAGCGAAAATCTTGCCCTCGGATCTGTGATAGAAGGTGTACCCAATAGTCTCTTTTGGGTATCCTATGAAGACACATTTCTCGATTTAGGTTCGAGCTTATCGGTTGAAGTTTCTTCACATAAGCATCACAGCCCCAAACTTTAGATCGACAACTTTGGTTTCTTGCTAAACCATAGTTCATAAGGTGTCGTTTCAGCGGATTTTGATGGTGCCCTATTTAGCGTGAATGGCCGTCTCTAAAGCATAACCCCAAAATGATAGCGGTAAATCAGTAAGAGACATCATAGATCGCACCATATCTAGTAAAGTATGATTCTGACGTTCGGACACACCATTTCGTTGTGGTGTTCGGGTGGCGTGAAGCTCTTGAAACTATTCGCATTGTTTCAAATGCAAACCAAACTCGTAACTCAAATATTCTCCTCCACGATAAGATCGTAGAAATTTTATTTTCTTGTTACGATGATTTTCCACTTCACTCTGAAATTCCTTGAACTTTTCAAATGTTTGGACTTATGTTTCATCAAGTAGATATACCCATATCTGCTCAAATCATCTGTGAAGGTGAGAAAATAATGATACCGCCGTGCCTCAACACTCATTGGACCACAAACATCGGTATGTATGATTTCCAACAAATCCTTTGCTCGCTCCATAGTTAGGAGAGCGGCGTTTTAGTCATCTTGCCCATGAGGCACGGTTACTTAAGTACCAAGTGATTCATAATCAAGTGATTCAAAAGATCCATCATTATGGAGTTTCTTCATCACGTTTTACGATATGACCCACAGCGGTGCCACAAATAAGTTGCATTATCATTATCAAATCTGTATCTTTTGGTTTCAACACTATGAATAATATGTATTACTACTATCGAGATTCAATAAAAATAGACCACTCTTCAAGGTGCATGATATAAAGATATTATTCATATAAATAGAACAACCATTATTCTCGGCAAATGAATAGCGAATCTACGCATCAAACAAGATCCGGATATAATGTTCATGTAGCGGCAACAAATAACAATTATTTAGGTCTAAAATATAATCGATGGTAGATGTAGAGGTGGCGTGCCGACCAGCGATCACATCGACTTTGGAACCATTTCCAGCGCGCGTCACCTTGTCCTTAGCCAATCTTCGGCAATCCGTAGTTCTGTTTGAGTTGCAAATATGCAGCAAAAGAACCGTTATCAAATACCCGGTACTACTGCGAGTATTAGTAAAGGTACACATCAATAACATGTATATCACATATACCTTTGTTCACCTTGCCATCCTTCTTATCCGCCAAATACTTGGGGCAGTTCCTTCCGATTATCCGATGCTTGCTTTGCGAAGCACTCAGTCTGGAGGCTTAGGTCCAGGACTTGGGTTTCTTCTCTTGATGCAACTTACTTTTCTTGTTCTTCTTGAAGTTCCCCTTCTTCTTCCCTTTGCCCTTTTTCTTGAAACTGGTGGTCTTGTTAACCATCAACACTTGATGCTCCTCTTTGATTTCTACCTCCAGGGCTTTTAGCATTCAGAAGAGCTCGAATAGAACCATCCGCCGCATATTATAGTTCATCCGAAGCTCTTGTAGCTTGGTGGCGATGAAGAATTATGTCAATGACACTATCATCGGAAGAGTTAACTCGGTTGAATCAAGTGATTGTTATACCGGAACATTTTTGAGTATGTGTTCATGACGGAACTATTTTCCTCCATCTTGCACTATAGAACTTATTGGAACTTCATATCTCTCAATCCGGGCATTTGCTTGAAATATTAACTTCAACTCTGGAACATCTCATATGCTCCATGGCGTTCAAAAGCGTCGTTGAAGACTTCAGTTCTAAGCCGTAAAGCATGGCACCTGAACTATCAGTAGTCATCAGCTTTGCTCGCGGGCGTTCTTAACGTCGTCGGTTGCATCGGCGGCGAGCATGGCACCTAGCGGTGCTTCCGGGGCGTAATTCTTACGTGCAGCAATGAGGATAATCCTCGAATTCGGACCCGTCCGTGTAATTGCTACCATCATCTTTCAACTTTGCTTTCTCAAGGCGCATTAAAATTCAGCGGAACAACAGCCACGAGCCATCTATCTGATAAACATAGACAAGCAAAATACTATCGGTACTAAGTTCATGATAAATTTAAGTTCAATTAATCATATTACTTTAGAACTCCCACTTAGATAGACATCCTCTAATCTTCTAAGTGATTCGTGATCCATATTAACTACACCATGTCCGATCGTCACGTGAGATGGAATAGTTTCAACGGTGAACATCAATATGTTGATCATATCTACTATATGATTCACGCTCGACCTTCGGTCTCTGTGTTCGAGGCCATATCATTATATGCTAGGCTCGTCAAGTTTAACTTTGAGTATTCGCGTGCTGCGACTATTTTACACCGTTGTATTTGAGCGTGAGAGCCTATCACACCCGATCATCACGTGGTGTCTCGTACGAAGAACTTTATAGCGGTGCATACTCGGGAGAACACTTCTTGATAATTTTAGTGAGAGATCATCTTATAATGCTACCGTCAATCAAAGCAAGATAAGATGCATAAAGGATAAACATCACATGCAATCAATATAAGTGATATGATATGGCCATCATCATCTTGTGCTTGTGATCTCCATCTTGAGCACCGTCATGATCACCATCGTCACCGTAGCGACACCTTGATCTCCATCGTAGCATCGTTGTCGTCTAGCCAACTATTGCTTCTCGACTATCGCTATCGCTTAGTGATAAAGTAAAAGCAATTACATAGCTTTGCATTTCATACAATAAAGTGACAACCATATGGCTCCTGCCGATTGCCGATAACTTGGTTACAAAACATGATCATCTCATACAATAAAATATAGCATCACGTCTTGACCATATCACATCACAACATGCCCTACAAAAACAAGTTAGGCGTCCTCTACTTTGTTGTTGCAAGTTTTACGTGGCTGCTACGGGCTGAGCAAGAACCGTTCTTACCTACGCATCAAAACCACAGCGATAGTTTGTCAAGTTGGTGTTGTTTTAACCTTCGCAAGGACCGGGCGTATGCACTCAGTTCAACTAAAGTGAGAGGCAGACACCGCGGTCACCTTTAAGCAACGAGTGCTCGAGCGGTGAAACCAGTCTCGGCGTAAGCGTCTGGCGTAATGTCGGTCCGGGCGCTTCATCTCACAATACCGCCCGACCAAAGTATGACATCTTTGGTAAGCGGTATGACTTATATCGCCCACAACTCACTTGTGTTCTACTCGTGCATATGACATCAGCGCATAAAACCAGGCTCGGATGCCTTTGTTGGGGAGCGTAGTAATTTCAAAAAATTTCCTACGCACGCAAGATTATGGTGATGGCATAGCAGCGAGGAGAGTGTATGTCCACGTACCCTCGTGGGCCGTGGCGAGCGTTATAACAACGTGGTTGATGTAGTCATCGTCTTCACGATCCGACCGATCCAAGTACGAGCATACGGCACCTCCGAGTTCAGCACGTTCAGCTCAATGGCGATCCCGGGCTCCGATCCAGCAAAGCGTCGGGGATGAGTTCGTCGACCTGACGGCGTGGTGGCGATGATGATGTTCCACGGCGCGGGCTTCGCCTAAGCTCATGACGATATGACGAAGTGGAATATGGTGGAGGGCACCGCTGCGGCTGAGAAGATCCGTAGATCAACTTGTGTGTCATGGGTGCCCCTGCCCCGTATATAAAGGATCAAGGGGTGCGGCCAGCCCTAGGAGGCGCGAGGAGTCCTACTCCCAGGAGTAGGACTCCCCCTTCCTAGTTGGATTAGGACTTGGGGAGGGAAAGAGAGAGGCGCCCCCCCCTCCTTGTCCTATTAGGACTAGGGGGAGGCAGGCCTGCCTGGCGGCCCTCCTCTTCTCCCTCATGGCCCACTAAGGCCCATTAACCCCGGGAGGTTCAGTAACCCGGTGTTAGGTAAAATCCGATTTCACGGAACTATTCGAATCAAACATAGGCTTCCAATATATCAATCTTTATGTCTCGACCATTTGAGACTCCTCGTCATGTCCGTGATCACATCGGGACTCGAACAAACTTGGTACATCAAAACTTATAAACTCATAATAAAGCTGTCGCCATTAGCGTTAAGCGTGCGGACCCTACGGGTTCGAGAACTATGTAGACATGACCTAGAACTATTCTCGGTCAATAACCAATAAGCGGAACCTGGATGCCCATATTGGTTCCTACATATTCTTCGAAGATCTTTATCGGTCAAACCGCATAACGACATCGTTGTTCCCTTTGTCATCGGTATGTTACTTACCGAGATTCGATCGTCGGTATCCAATACCTAGTTCAATCTCGTTTCGGCAAATCTCTTTACTCGTTCCGTGTCGTCATCTCACAACTTCTTATTAGTTGCAATGCTTTCAAGGCTTATGTTATGTGTATTACCGAGAAGGCCTAGAATACCTCTCGAGCAATCGGAGTGACAAAACCTAATCTCGAAATCGCCAACCCAACATGTACCTTTGGAGACACCTGTAGTACTCCTTTATAATCACCCGATTCGTTGTGACGTTTGGTAGCACCAAAGTGTTCCTCCGTGGCAGGGAGTTGCATAATCTCATAGTTACAGGAACATGTATAGGTCATGAATAAAGCAATAGCAATATACTAAGCGATCAAGTGCTAAGCTAACGGAATGGGTCATGTCAATCACATCATTCTCCTAATGATGTGATCCCATTAATCAAATAACAACACATGTCTATGGTTAGGAAACATAACCATCTTTGATTAATAGGCTAGTCAAGTAGAGGCATACTAGTGACTGTATGTTTGTCTATGTATTCACACATGTATTATGTTTCCGATTAATACAATTCTAGCATGAATAATAAACATTTATCATGATATGAGGAAATAAATAATAACTTTATTATTGCCTCTAGGGCATATTTCCTTCAGATATTTAGTGAGAGATCATCTTATAATGCTACCGTCAATCAAAGCAAAATAAGATGCATAAAGGATAAACATCACATGCAATCAATATAAGTGATATGATATGGCCATCATTATCTTGTGCTTGTGATCTCCATCTCAAAACATACCGTCGTGATCACCATCGTCACCGGTAGCGACACCTTGATCTCCATCGTAGCATCGTTGTCGTCTAGCCAACTATTGCTTCTCGACTATCGCTACTGCTTAGTGATAAAGTAAAGCAATTACATGGCGTTGCATTTCATACAATAAGCGACAACCATATGGCTCCTGCCGATTGCCGATAACTTCGGTTACAAAAACATGATCATCTCATACAAAATATAGCATCACGTCTTGACCATATCACATCACAACATGCCCTACAAAAACAAGTTAGGCGTCCTCTACTTTGTTGTTGCAAGTTTTACGTGGCTGCTACGGGCTGAGCAAGAACCGTTCTTACCTCGCATCAAAACCACAGCGATAGTTTGTCAAGTTGATGTTGTTTTAACCGTCGCAAGGACGGGCGTAGCCACTTTCGGTTCAACTAAAGTGAGAGAGGCAGAGACACCCGCGGTCACCTTTAAGCAGCGAGTGCTCGAGCGGTGAAACCAGTCTCGCGTAAGCGTCTGCGTAATGTCGGTCGGGCGCTTCATCTCACAATACCGCCGAACCAAAGTATGACATCTGGTAAGCAGTATGACTTATATCGCCCACAACTCACTTGTGTTCTACTCGTGCATATGACATCAGCGCATAAAACCAGGCTCGGATGCCCTTTGTTGGGGAGCGTAGTAATTTCAAAAATTTCCCTACGCTACGCAAGATCATGGTGATGGCATACGAGAGAGGGAGAGTGTATGTCCATGTACCCTCGTGGGCCGTGGCGGAGCGTTATAACAACAGCGGTTGATGTAGTCGTGCGTCTTCACGATCCGACCGATCCAAGTACGAGCATACGGCACCTCCGAGTTCAGCACCGTTCAGCTCGATGGCGATCCCGGACTCCGATCCAGCAAAGCGTCGGGGATGAGTTCGTCGGCCTGACGGCGTGGTGGCGATGATGATGCTCTACCGGCGCGAGGGCTTCGCCTAAACTCATGACGATATGACGAGGTGGAATATGGTGGAGGGCACCGCACACGGCTGAGGCGATCCGTAAATCAACTTGTGTCTCATGGGGTGCCCCTTGCCCCGTATATAAAGGAGGGAGGGGAGGTGCGGCCGGCCCCTGGAGTGCGCTGGAGAGTCCCACTCCCAGGAGTAGGACTCCCCCTCTTCTTGTTGGAGAAGGAAGGGGGAGGGAAAGAGAGGAAGAGGCGCCGCCCCCCCCTCCTTGTCCTATTGGTACTAGGGGGGAGGCGCGGCCTGCCTGGCAGCCCTCCTCTTCTCCCTTATGGCCCATTAAGGCCCAACATCCCCGGGAGGTTCCGTAACCCCGGTGTTCGAAAAAATTCGATTTCATCGGAACCATTCCGATATCAAATATAGGCTTCCAATATATCAATCTTTATGTCTCGACCATTTGAGACTCCTCTTCATGTCCGTGATCACATCCGGGACTCGAACAAACTTGGTACATCAAAACTTATAAACTCATAATAAAGCTGTCGCCGTAGCGTTAAGCGTGCGGACCCTACGGGTTCGAGAACTATGTAGACATGACCTAGAACTATTCTCGTTCAATAACCAATAGCGGAACCTGGATGCCCATATTGGTTCCTACATATTCTTCAATGATCTTTATCGGTCAAACCGCATAACGACATCGTTGTTCCCTTTGTCATCGGTATGTTACTTACCCGAGATTCGATCGTCGGTATCAAAACCTAGTTCAATCTAGTTACGGTAAGTCTCTTTACTCGTTCCGTAATACATCATCTCACAACTAACTTATTAGTTGCAATGCTTGCAAAGGCTTATGTGATGTGTATTGCGAGAAAACCTAGAATACCTCTCCAGAGCAATCGGGTGACAAAACCTAATCTCGAAATCGCCAACCCAACATGTACCTTTGGAGACACCTGTAGTACTCCTTTATAATCACCCGATTCGTTGTGGCGTTTGGTAGCACCAAAGTGTGTTGGGGAGCGTTGCAGAAAATTTAAATTTTTCCTACGGTTTCACCAAGATCCATCTATGAGTTCTACTAAGCAGCGATTTACGAGAGAGTTTGCATCTACATACCACTTGTAGATCGAGTGCAGGCGTTCTTGAGTGGTGATGATGAAGGCGTTCCCAGCGTGATTCCGATCACCGATGACCAAAATCTTGAAAGGACAGCACCTCCGTGTTCAACACGTGCTGGGGACGATGGCGTCTCCTCCGTCTTGATCCAGCAAGAATGAAGGAGAGGTTGAGAAGACAACTCAATGGCAGCCTGACGTGGTGCGGTTAGTCTGGCAGTTCTCGGCGAGGGCAGCCAAGCTTCGCGTGGAGAAAGAGAGGTGTTGGGGAGGGAGGGCTGCGCCTTCAATGGTGTTTGCAGCCCTCCCCCACCCTCTATTTATAGGAGGAGAGGGCAAGGGGCCGGCCATCTAGGGTAAACCCTAGATGGGGCGGCTGACAAGGGAGGAGGGAGGGTGGCTTGCCCCCAAGCTGAGGCGCCCCCTTTAGGTTTACCCCTCCCAAACCCTAGCCGCATGGGCCTGGGTGGGAGGCGCCCAGCCACCAGGGGCTGGCTCCCTCTCCACTTAGCCCATGTGGCCCCGGAGGAGTGGCCCCTCCAGTGGACCTCGGAACCCTCCCGTGGCCCGTACTTTACAGTATACCCCGAAACTTTCCGGAGTCCGTTTAACCACTTTCCATATATAAATCTTTACCTCCGGACCATTCAGGAACTCCTCGTGACGTCCGGGATCTCATCGGGACTCGAACAACATTCGGTAATCACATACTTGTCTTCCTATTAACCCTAAGCGTCACCGAACCTTAAGTGTGTAGACCCTACGGGTTGGGAGACATCTTGAACATGACCGAGACTACCTCAAGTCAATAACCAACAGCGGGATCTGGATACCCATGTTGGCTCCCATGCTCCTCGATGTTGTCATCGGATGAACCACGATGTCAAGGGTTCAAGCAACCCGTATTCTATTCCCTTTATGCGGCGGTATGTTACTTGCGAGACTTCGATCGTCGGTATCCCAATACCTCGTTAGTCTCGTTACCGGCAAGTCACTTTACTCGTACCGTAATGCATGATCCGTGACGGACACTTGGTCACTTTGAGCTCATTATGATGATGCATTACCGAGTGGGCCCGATCATACCTCTCAGTCATGCGGGTGACAAATCCAGTCGATCGTGTCAACCCAATGGTCACTTCGGAGATACATGTAGTGCACCTTTAGTCACCCGGTTATGTTGTGCCGTTTGATACAAAAGCACTCCCTCGGTATCCGGAATTGCGCGATCTCATGGTCTAAGGAAGAGATACTTGACATTGGAAAAGCTCTAGCAAAGCGAACTACGATCTTGTGCTATGCTTAGGATTGGGTCTTGTCCATCCGTCATTCTCTATTAGCGTGATCCGTTATCAATGACATCCGATGTCCATAGTCGAGAAACCCATGACTATCTGATGACCAACGAGCTAGTCAACTAGAGGCTTACTAAGGGCGTATTGTAGTCTATGTATTCTGCGTGTATTACGATTTCCGGATAATACGGTTATAGCATGAATAAAAGACAATTATCATGAACAAGGAAATATAATAATAATGCTTTTTATTATTGCCTCTAGGGCATATTTCCAACAGTCTCCCACTTGCACTAGAGTCAATAATCTAGTTTACATTGTGATGAATCGAACACCCATAGAGTTAAAGGTGTTGATCATGTTTTGCTTATGGAAGAGGTTTAGTCAGCGGATCTGCGACATTTCAGATCCGTATGCACTTCTAAATTTCTATGTCTCCATCTTGAACATTTTCCACGGATGGAGTTGAAGCCCGGCAGCTTGATGTGCACTGGTCTTCTTGTGAAACGGGCTCCTTGGCAAGTGCAATAGCTCGGTGTTGTCCACAGAAGAGTTTGATCGGCCTAGGCGCGTTGGGTATGACTCCTAGGTCGGTGATGAACTCCTTCACCCAAATTGCTTCATGTCGCTGCCTCGAGGGCTGCCATGTACTCCGCTTCACATGTAGATCCCGCCACGGCGCTCTGCTTGCAGCTGCGCGCTTCTTGCTCC
This sequence comes from Aegilops longissima, assembly GCA_021605205.1. Lineage (NCBI taxonomy): Eukaryota > Viridiplantae > Streptophyta > Magnoliopsida > Poales > Poaceae > Aegilops > Aegilops longissima. Next base: position 11,928 of record JAHIAM010015939.1, read on the forward strand.
ACCATTCAACATATACTGCATTATCCGGTTTGTGACTTTGAGTCATCGAGATGCGTGTCGAAGCTAAGCGTCGGCGTAACCCTTTATTCTGACGAGCTCTTACGTCACCTCCATAAAGCGAAACATGTCCTTTGTCCTTTTCGGTACTTTAGGATATTCTTGACCATTTGTCCGGTGTTCCTTGCAGGATTACTTTGGTACCTTCCTGCAAACTTACGGCAAGGTTTACATCAGTGCAGTACACAGACATGGCATACATAATAGATCCTATGGCTGAGGCATGGGGATGACACTCATCTCTTCTTTATCTTTTGCGTGTGGTGGGCATTGGTGAGCTCAATCTCACACCTTGCAAAACTGAGGCAAGAACCCTTTCTTGGACTGATCCATTTTGAACTTCTTCAAAATCTTATCAAGGTATGTGCTTTGTGAAAGACCTATGAGGCGTCTCGATCTATCTCTATAGATCTTGATGCCTAATATATAAGCAACTTCTCAAGGTCCTTCATTGAAAACACTTATTCAAGTAGGCCTTAATGCTGTCCCAAATTCTATATCATTTCCCATCAGTATGTCATCTACATATAATATGAGAAATGCTTCTGAGCTCCCTCACTTTCTTATGTATGAGGCTTCTCCATAAATGCGCATAAACTAAGCTTTGATCATCTCATCAAGCGAATGTTTCAACTCGAGATGCTTGCACCAGCCCATAAATGGATCATTGGAGCTTGCATACTTGTCGACATTCTTAGGATCGACAAAACCTTCCGGCTGTATCATATCTGACTCTTCATAAGATAACCCGTTAAGGAACGCTGTTTTGGCGTCCATCGCCATATCTCATAATCATAGTATGCGACAATTGCTAACATGATTGGACGGACTTAAGCTTACGCTCACGGGAGAGAAAGTCTCATCGTAGTCAATCCCTTGAACTTGCCGATAACCCTTAGCGACAAGTCGAGCTTTATAGATGGTGACATTACCATCGGCGTCCGTCTTCTTCTTAAAGATCCATTTGTTTTCTATATTTCGCCGATCATCGAAGTCGGTCAAAGTCCACACTTTGTTTTCATACATGGATTCTATCTCGGACTTCATGGCTTCTAGCCATTTGTTGGAATCTGGGCCGCCATTGCTTCTTCATAGTTGAAGGTTCACCGTTGTCTAACAACATGATTTCGGGACAGGGTTGCCGTACCACTGCAGTGCGGGCGTGTCCTAGTGGACCCTGAAGTTGATGCCAACTTGATCGAAGTACCTTGATCATCATCATGAATTTCCTCTTGAGTTGGTGTAGGCATCCACGGGAACATTTTCTGAGCTGCACTACTTTCTGTTCAAGAGGTAGTACTTCATCGAGTTCTACTTTCCTCCCCTTACTTCTTTCGAGAAACTCTTTTTTCGAGAAGGTTCCGTTCTTAGCAACAAAGATCTTGCCTTGGATCTAAGGTAGAAGAGTATACCCAAAGGTTTCCTTAGGGTATCCTATGAAGACGCTTTTTTCGACTTGGGTTCGAGGCTTTTAGGGTTGAAGTTTCTTGACATAAGCATCAGCATCCCCAAACTTTAGAGAAGCGACAGACTTAGGTTTCTTCCCAAACCATAATTCATACGGATTGTCGTCTCAGCAGTTTAGAGCGGGTGCCCTATTTAAAGTGAATGTAGCTGTCTCTAGGCGTATCCCCAAAATGATAGCGATAAATCGGTAGAGACATCATAGATCGCACCATATCCAATAGAGTGCGATTCGACGTTCGGACACACCGTTCTGTTGAGGTGTTCAAGTGGCGTTAGTTGTAAACGATTCCACATTTTCTTAAGTGTGTACCAAATTCGTGACTTAAATATTCTCCTCCACGATCCGATCGTAAGAATTTTATCTTTCGGTCGCGTTGATTCTCTACTTCATTCTGAAATTCCTTGAACTTTTCAAAGGTCTCGGACTTGTGTTTCATCAAGTAGACATACCCATATCTACTCAAGTCATCGTGAGAGTGAGAACATAACGATATCCTCCGCGAGCCTCAACGCTCATTGGACCGCACACCGGTATGTATGATTTCCAACAAGTTGGTTGCTCGCTCCATTGTTCGAGAGAATGGAGTCTTGGTCATCTTGCCCATGAGGCATGGTTCGCATGTGTCAAATGATTCATAATCAAGAGACTCCAAAGTCCATCGACATGGAGCTTCTTCATGCGCTTGACACCAATGTGACCAAGGCGGCGATTACCACAAGTATGTGGGACTATCGTTATCAACTTTACATCTTTTGGTATTCACGCTATGAACATGTGTAATACTAAACAAGAGATTCATTAAGAATAAACCATTGACCATCGGAACATGACCATAAAACATATCTCTCATATAAATAGAACAACCATTATTCTCCAGTTTAAATGAGTAGCCATCTCGCATTAAGCAGAGATCCGGATACAATATTCATGCTCAAACTTGGCACCAAATAACAATTATTAAGGTTCATAACTAATCCGGTGGGTAAATGAAGAGGTAAGCGTGCCGCCGGCGATCACATCGACTCTGGAACCATTCCCGGTAGCATAAATCGTCACCTCGTCCTTCGCTGGGTCTCGCTTATTCCGCAGCTCCTGCATGTGGAGTTACAAATATGAGCAGCGGCACGGTATCAAATACCGGGAGTTACTCGATTCTTGGTAAGGTACACATCAATTACATGTATATCAAATATACCTTTGGTGTTGCGGCCTTCTTATCCGCTAAGTACTTGGGGCTGTTCCGCTTCGGTGACCCTTCCCCTTGCAATAAAAGCACTCAGGTCTCGGGCTTGGGTCCATTCTTTGACTTCTTCCGGCAACTTGCTTGCAGGCGGCGGCAACCTCCTTGCCGTCCTTCTTGAAGTTCTTCTTGCCCTTGCCCTTCTTAAACTTAGTGGTCTTATTGACCATCAACACTTGATGTTCTTTCTTGATTTCAACCTCGGTGACTTGACATAGAGAACACTTCGGGAATGGTCTTTACCATCCCTGCATGTTGTAGTTCATCACAAAGCTCTTGTAGCTTGGTGGGAAGCGGACGAGAGGATTCCCTGTCAATGACCGCCTCATCGGGGAGGTTAATATTCCGCTGGGTCATACGGTTTGTGCAACGGACATCTTGAGAATGTGCTCCGTAGAACTGTTTTCCTCCATCTTACAACTATAGAACTTGTAGCAGATGTCATATCTCTCGAGCGGCGTGAGCTTGGAAAACAAGTTTCAGCTCCTCGAGACATCTCATATGCTCCAGTGGTGCTCAAAGCGCTTTGAGAGCCCGGTTCTAATTTGTAAAGCATGCCGCACTGAGCGAGGGAGTAATCATCACCGCGAGACTGCCAAGCATTCATAATGTCTTGGTTTCTGCAGGACAGGGGCGTCACCTAGCGGTCCTTCTAGGGCGTATTGTTTCACAGCAGCTATGAGGATGATCCTCGAGGTTCCGGACCCAGTCCGTATAGTTCTTTGCCGTCATCTTTCGACTTGGTTTTTCTCTAGGAGCAGCGTTGAAGTTCAAGTTGACATGAGGCGTTGTACCATTTGATCTACAAGACATATAATTCAAAATTTTAGACTAAGTTCATGATAATTAAGTTCATCTAATCAAATTATTAATGAACTCCCACTTAGATTAGACATCCCTCTAGTCATCTAAGTGTTTACGATCCGAGTCAACTAGGCGTGTCCGATCAACACGTGAAGACGGACTAGTCTGCGTCGGTGAACATTCTCATGTTGATCATTATCTTCCATACGACTCGTGTTAAACCTTCGGTCTCCGTGTTCGAGGCCATGTCTTCACATGCTAGGCTCGTCAAGTTAACCCTAAGTGTTTACTGCGTGTAAAATCTTGCTTACACCCGTTGTATGTGAGCGTAGAATCCATCACACCGGATTAACCGTGGTGCTTAGAAAGCGACGAACGTAGCAGCGGTGCACGATTAGGGGAACACTTCTTGAAATTGTTCTAAGGATCATCTTATTTACTACCGTCGTTCTAAGTAAACAAGATGTATAATCATAATAAACATCACATGCAATTATAAAGTAGTGACATGATGTATGGCCAATATCATATAGCTCCTTGATCTTCATCTTGAGGGCTCCATGATCATCCATCCATCACCGGCATGACACCATGAGTCTCCATCATCATGATCTCCATCGCCGTGCCTCCATGAAGTTGTCACGCCAGCGACTACTTCTACTTCTATAGCTAACGTTTAGCAATAAAGTAAAGTAGATTACATGGCGTTCTTCAATGACTGCATAGGTCATACAAAATAAAGACAACTCCTATGGCTCCTGCCGGATTGTCATACTCATCGACATGCAGAAATCGTGATTCCTATTACAAGAACATGATCTCATACATCACAATATATCATCATTCATCACAACCTTGGCCATATCCGTCACATGACAATTCTTTGCAAAAACAAGTTAGGCGTCCTCTAATTGTTGTTGCATCTTTTACGATCTTCTGCAATTGGGTTCTTAGAGCGTTTTCTTACCTCGAATAACCACAGCGTGATCTTGTCAACTTCTATTTACCCTTCATAAGGACCATTTCATCGAATCGCTCCCACTAAAGTAGGAGAGCGGACACCGCCACCACCTTATGCAACTAGTGCATGTTAGTCGGTGGAACGGTCTCACGTGGAAATGCGTGTAAGGTTGGTCGGGCGCTTCATCCCACAATACCGGCGGAAGCAAGAAACAACTAAGTAACGGCAAGTAAGTTGACAAGATCCGCCCACAACAAAATTGTGTTCTACTACGTGCAAAGAGAACTACGCATAGACCTAGCTCATGATGCCCTTTGTTGGGAGCGTTGCGAGAAAATTAAAATTTTCCTACGGTTTCACCAAGATCCATCTATGAGTTCTACTAAGCAACGAGTCTGAGAGAGTTTGCATCTACATACCACTTGTAGATCGATGCAGGCGTTCTTGAGAGTGGTGATGATGAAGGCGTTCTAGCGTGATTCCGATCACCGATGACCAAAATCTTGAAAGGACAGCACCTCCGTGTTCAACACACGTCTGGGGACGATGGCGTCTCCTCCGTCTTGATCCAGCAAGAATGAAGGAGAGGTTGAGAAGACAACTCCAATGGCAGCCTGACAGGCGTGGTGCGGTTAGTCTGGCAGTTCTCGGAGGGGCCGCCAAGCTTCGCGTGGAGAAAGAGAGGTGTTGGGGAGGGAGGGCTGCGCCTTCAATGGTGTTTGCAGCCTCCCCCCACCCCTCTATTTATAGGAGGAGAGGGCAAGGGGGCGGCCATCTAGGGGAAACCCTAGATGGGGCGGCTGACAAGGGAGGAGGAGGGTGGCTTGCCCCCAAGCTAGAGGCGCCCTTTGGGTTTACCCCTCCCAAACCCTAGCCGCATGGGCCTGGGTGGGGAGGCGCGCCCAGCCCACCGGGGCTGGCTCCCTCTCCCTTAGCCCATGTGGCCCCGGGAGGTGGCCCCTCCGGTGGACCTCGGAACCCTCGGTGGCCACAGTACTTTACAGTATACCCGAAACTTTCAGTCCGTTTAACCACTTTCCATATATAAATCTTTACCTCCGGACCATTCCGGAACTCCTCGTGACGTCCGGGATCTCATCAGGGACTCAGAACAACATTCGGTAATCACATACTTGTCTTCCTATTAACCCTAAGCGTCACCGAACCTTAAGTGTGTAGACCCTACGGGTTCGGGAGACATCTGGAACATGACCGAGACTACCTCAAGTCAATAACCAACAGCGGG
>JAHIAM010015942.1:0-13573 GCA_021605205.1 Aegilops longissima
TTGGCTTCGATGACTTCACAAAACATAAATAAACATCCATCATTGATTACACTCAAGGTCACTCGGAACCAAATAAAAAGAACCCCAAATGCTACGGATCGATCGTCCCAGCGGCTCCCTGATCATCGGAAAAGACACATAATAACGACCCGTTCCTCGTGAACTCCACTTGAGCTCGGTTCGTCACCTGCGCATCGTCGGCTGCAACTGTTTTGGTAGAATCTGAGTCCAGGGACTCAGCAATCTCACACCAGCGAGATCAAGACTATTTAAGCTTATAGGAAGGACAGAGTTGTGAGGTGGAGCTGCGGCAGCGTCTAGCATATATGGTGGCTACCTTCACAAAGAGGCGAGAAGAGAAGCAAAACGCGGTCGTGAAGCTAGTAGCGATCAAGAAGTGATCTGAACTACTTCGTCAAACATTACTCCAACACCGTGTTCACTTCCCGGACTCCGAGAGAGACCATCACGGTTACACGCGGTTGATGTGTATTTTAATTAAGGTCAACTTGGGTTTTCTACACGGACATTAACAAATTCCCATCTGCCTCATAACGCGGGCATGGCTTTGAAAGATAATACCCTGCGGGGTGTCCCAACAAGCCCATTATAAGCTCTCACGGTTAACGAAGGATATTCCTTCTACGGGAAGACCGATCGATCTCGGAATCCGGACTACAAGACATTTCGACAGCAATAAAACAAGACCAGCAAAGCCGCCCGAATGTCGACAAATCCCGATAGGAGCTGCACATATCTCGTTCTCGAGGCACCGGATGAGCAATCGTCTGACAGCGAAGATGCCCCAAGTTGCCTCGGTGGCACATAAGTGGCTCTAGTTTGGACCAGCCTCGGAGGAGCATTGGCCGGGGGTTAAATAAAGATGACCCTCGGGCTCATGAACCCAGGGAAAAAAGGCTTGGGTGGCAAATGGTAAAACCAAAGTTGGGCCTTCTTTGGAGAGTCTTATTCAAGCGAACTGTCAAGGGGTCCCATAAATCACCCAACCGTGTAAGAGCATAAAATCAAGGAACATAACACGGTATGGCGGAAACTAGGGTGGCAAGAGTGGAACAAAACACCGGGCATAAGGCGAGCCTTCCACCCTTTACCAAGTATATAGATGCATTAATTATAGCAGATATATTGTGATATCTCCAACAAGTAAACATGTTCCAACAAGGAACAACATCTCCATGTTCAACAAGGAACAAACTTCATCTTCACTGCAACTAACAGCGCTATAAGAGAAGTGAGTAAAGCGGTAACATAGCCAATCAGCGGTTTGCTAGGAAAGGATGGTTAGAAGCTTGACATGGCAATATGGGAGGCATGATAAGCAAGTGATAGGCATCGTAGCATAGGCATAGCAAAGAGCGAGCATCTAGCAAGCAAAGATAGAAGTGATTTCGAGGTATGGTCATCTTGCACGCAAAGTTCTCGAGTTGTCGAAAGCTTGATCCTCGTAGCGTTCTCAACAGGTTCCTCGTTCACGTACTCGTCTCCCGGCTCTACCCAAAGCAAGAACACAAACAAAGGAACCACAATAAATCACGGTGCAATGCACAAGCAACATGATGCAAAACATGGCATGATATGCGAGATGGGATATGCAATGCGTATGCGTGCTCCGGAAGGAAAATGATGAACCAGGCATCAACTTGGCAAACCAAGTATGCCGCTGGAAAGATGAGATGATTTCGGTCGAAATCGATATAAAGATCACGGAATCGGATGCACGGTTTGCAAATGACAAGCAAAACAAGAATGGCACAAATCGCCATTAACAACATGATGCCATATAGCAAGTAACAAGAAATTAAGCTACTGCACCCAAGCGTACCAACAAAACATATGTCGTTGATCTACTCAAGATGCTTGACAAAAGATGAACACGAGCTACGGCTAAATCACATCATAACAGGTCCAAACAAGCATGGCAAAAGTGCAAAATATATCGAACTTCACGGACTTGGAGAAAATCTGAACATGGCGAACAGCATCGAGGAAGCAATGTTGAGCAAGAAAACAACATGCTACAGGAACTTATAATAGCAAAACAAGGCATGGCATGAATCTACTCAAAGCATAGAACAAAAGTCCCTTCTGACCATAAGCCAAAAGGATCGGAAAATATGATAGCACCCATGTCAAAATGGCAAGTTTAGTTATGATTCAGCACAGGGCATGACAAAAACAGATAACAAGTAGGCATGTTTAAGAGCTCGATGCACTCACTACAGAGCATTACATGATAAACTAAGCATACATCCATCAATAAGACATGGCATAGAAGACATACATGGCAAGAACAACATCATAGCATACATGGATCAACTACAACAACCTTGGCAAAATTGAATAACATGTAAACAATGCTGGAAACATTTTATAGCAAGCGTAGAGCTCGATTGGCTCAAGCTATGGCACTCCATAATTGCAAACAAGGGCATGGATGGATGAGCATAACCATATGTTCAAAACATCCTTCTGAAGTATCTCAAAATATGCATGGATCTCTCGTAGCATCAAGTTAACATGGCATAAAATATCGACAAAGCAGGGCTGAAATCAGCAACATCATGAGGCCTAGTTTGCATGCTTGTGCTAGTCACCACAGAGATCACAAAAATACATGGAATACACCCCTGGAAAGATGGAATGGCATATTACAAAACACATGTAGTACTCAAGTTCATAGGGTGCACACATCAATCATGGCAAAAATGACAAAAGTTCATGTTCTGTTAAGAAACAGAAACTAACGTCACATAGCCCTCTTCTAACAGCATTTCGGGCATCAAGATGAGCTCAAATGAAAATTATGCAGTGAGATGAAATGATCTACTCTTGAGGCGAACATTTTGACATATTACGCATGAAGCAGACTACAGTGCAGAGTTATGACATGAAGAAAAAGCAACAAAAATCTGCAGGAATATAACTTAGAGGAATTCGGGGAGAAAGTCAACCTCCGTTTGGATCTCGAGATCCGATGGTGTGGATCGAGGGCAATGACTGCACTTCTGGAGCGATGGCGGCAGGGGCAGCTGACGGAGGAGACCGGCCGGAGGCGGCCCACGGCAAATGAGCGGCAGCCGAGGCGGACCAGAGGCGGCATGGCGAAGCGTGACCCGGCAGGTCGAGCCTGGCCAGCCGGGCGCAGGAAGACCCATGGCCAGCCTCATGGCAGCCGTGGCTGTGGCCATGCGCACGTGGCAGCACTTGATTAGCCGAAGCGTGCGTTTTGTCAGCCGGACGGACGTGTCCAGCTTGGAGGGAGCCGGGCTAGGGTTTCGGGATCCGAATTTGGAGGAGAGATGCATATTTATAGATAGAAGGAGCTAGGAAGCTCCAAATGAGGTCGAGTTTTCGCCCACGATCGTGATCGAGCAGCGATGGACATGGAAGTGACTTAGATGGGTTTTGGGCTGTTTTGAAAGGGTGTTGGGCTGCAACAAAAGGCCTTTGAGAGTCACGGTTAACCGTTGGAGTACCAAATGAGCTCAAATGACCCGAAACTTGACAGGTGGTCTACGGTGGTGTACCAAGGCCACTTGACAAACCTCGGTCCATTCGAGAAAGTTTAGTACCTGCTCACGGAAAAAGCGTAAAAGGGGCGCTGGGGACATAGGAGTGCGGATTGCAAAAGCGGACAAGCAGGAAAATGCTCGGATGCATGGGCGAACACGTATGCAAATGAGATGCACATGATGACATGATATGAAATGCATGACATGGACAAAATGCAAAGCGAAAGACAAAAACCAACCACGGAGAGAATATCATATCACAATGCGAAAATGGCAAGAGTTGGAGTTACAATTATGAAAAGTTACATCCGGGTGTTACAACCTCCACCACTACAAGAGGATCTCGTCCGAGATCTAGGACTGAAAGAACTCGGATATTCGGAGCGGAGGTGATCCTCGCGCTCCGGTGGCTTCTCGGTGGAATGGTGTGACCACTTTACTTTGAGAATTTGATTGACTTGTTGCGAGTCTTGCGCTCGGTTTCTTCAAGAATAGCAGGGTGCTCATGATAAGAGATCTTCTTGAAGGTCAATTTCTTGAAGTTGATAGATGCGTTCGAGGTCCTTGAAGCACTTGCGAAGCTGTGACACATGAAACACATCGTTGCGTTCGCGAAGTTGGAGCGGGAGCTTAAGTTGATAGGCGAGATCGCCTCTTTTGCCAATTATCTTGAAAGGACCCACGTATCTAGGGCAAGCTTCCCTTTGATACAGAGCGATGAGTGCCTTTCATTGGAGAGGCGGAGGTAGACATGGTCTCCGATTTCAAAAGCCACATCCGGTGCTTGTCATCATAATAGCTCTTACAGCGCGATTAGCGGCTTGATATTTTCACGAATGGCTTTGCACATTTCTTGACACGTGATCAAGTCGTTGCCAAGAGTTGGCGTTCACATGTCTCGGACCAATTGAGAGAATCGACACTTTACGCCATAGAGAATTTGAATGGGGCCTTGCCGAACTTCGCTTGGAAGCTGTTGTTGTAGGAGAACTTCGGCATATGGAAGACAATCTTCCCATTTCATACGAAGGAAATGACACAAGCCGAGCATGTCTTGAGGATTTGATTGATTTCGCTCGACTTGGCCACTTGTTTGAGGGTGGAAAGCTGTCTTGAAAGCAGAATGTTGGTGCCCATGGCCTTGAAAAGAATCCCAAAACTTGGAGGTAAAGATGCTGCCACGATGCGAAGAGATCAATTGTGGAATGCCGTGCAAGGAGACAATCCTGGAGGTGTATAGTTCAGCCAAGCGAGCTGCTTGTGATGGATTCTTTGATTGGAAGAAAATGAACCACTTTAGTAAGCTTGTCAATGACAACGAAGATAGCATCATTTCCACGCTTGGACTTGGAAATCCGAGTCCACGAAGTCCATTTCGATATGATCAAACTTCCATTACGGAATAGCAAGAGGTTGGAGGAGACCAGCTGGTCGTTGGTGTTACCTTTCACTCTTCTGCGGACATCACACTCATTCACGAATTGACAATTTCTCGCTTCATTGAGTCCACCAATATGTTTGCTTGAGGTCATGGTACATCTTCGTACTTCGAGATGAATGGATAGAAATGAATTGTATTCTCGTTCATGGACTTCGTAGATCACCCTTAGGAACCACAATCCGGTCCTCGAAGTATCTTTGTCATCAATGTGGAAGCACTTGTACTAAATGCCCTTATCCGTTACACGTTCACCTTTTCTACCATGGTATCAGGAGTTGAGCCTCGAATCTGATCTTCCAAAGTAGGAGAGACTATGAGGGTTGGCAAACATGAGGAACAACTTGAAGATTCAGCTTTGCGAGCTTCCACAAAGATCGGTTGGAAGGGCTTGAGGATTAAAGCTGTTGCAATAGCCTTCCTGCTCAAAGCATCTGCAATCGTTGGCCTTGCCGGTATATTCAATACTTGGGTTGTACTCTTGAATCATTTCGACCCATCGAGTTTGCACGAGGTTGAGGTTGGGTTGAGTGAAGATATACTTGAGGGCTCTTGTGATCGGTGAAAATGTCCACTTTCCTTCCCAACAAGAGATGTCTCCATGTTATTAATGCATGGACAAGCTGCCGCCAACTCAAGATCGGTGAGTGGGGTAGTTCTTTTTCGTTGAGACTTGGTCGCGAGAGGTATGACCCTACTCTCTTCTCTTGCATTAACACCATGCAAAGACCTTGAAGAAAGCATCACAAAAAACTTGAATGAGCTTGGATTCATGGGGAGGAGTCAAGGCAGGAGCTGTGTGAGTTTCTCTTTGAGTGTAGTAAGCAACGTCACACTCGAGGAGACGGACATACTTCACATGCTTACGAAGGAGGTTGGAAAGAGGCTTTGCAATCTTGAGAAATTCTCCATGAATCTTGACAATAGCTTGCAAGACCAAGAAAACTACTTGTTGCTTGACGATACGAGGAGGTTCCCAATTCTGGCTGCAGACACCTTCTCGGGATTAACAGCGATGCCCTTGGCGGAGATGATGTGACCAAGATAAAGCACTTCATCAAGCCAAAATTCACATTTGGAAAACTTAGCATAAGAATTGATGCTCTCTTGAGCTTGTCTGGCAGCAATCGCAAATGTTTGGCATGATCCTTCTTATTCTTGGAAGACCAAAATATCATCAAGATAGACCAAGAACGAATTCATTGGTGTAGGGGTTGAAGATGAAGTTCATCATCAAGAGAATGTTGGAGGAGCATTGACAAGGTAGAAAGACATGACGGTATATTCACCAGAACCAAGAAGCGGTTCGAATCTTTGTCTTAGGAATATCTTGTTCCGAATCAGTCTGATGATAATAACCCATCTGAAGGTCAAGCTTGGAGAACACTTTGGCACCTTTGAGTTGCTCGAAAAGCTCATTGATGTTGGGAAGTGGATACTTGTTCTTGATTGTCTTCTTATTCAATGGGCGGATGTCTGACGTAAAATTCGGTCCGTGCCATCCTTCTTCAGACAAAAAGAACTTTCCACAACCCCAAGGAGATGAACTTCGATGCGATCAAACCCAGACGGCTCTTGTTCATCGAGCTGCTTCTTCAATTCCTTCAGCTCATTCGAGGTCCAAGCTTGTATGGGCGCTTGCAAGCCGGGTTGATGCGGGGCTCCAAGATGGAATAGCGAATTCAAGCTGGCGGTAGGTGAGAGGCATTCCTGGAAGCTCTTACGGAAGACATCTTGGTACTCACAAAGCATTGGAATCGAGAGATAGCATCAATTAAGCCCTTCTCATTGAGAGAAAACAGCGAAGAATGGTTTCATCACAATGGCATGAATGATCACATCATTAGAAGAGTGAGTCAATTGAATTTCCACGGCAGCACAATCAAGTGAGCTTTGTCTTTGAAAGCCGATCCATCCGAGAATAAAGATCAATATCCGAGTCACCAGAGGACAATTGGTTTAGCCAGAAATCTATAAGTAGCCCATCTTGATACCGACATTGAGACAAAACTGAAAAGTCATTTTGCTTGGCCAGGAGAAACAATCTTCAACGGAATCGAAATCTTTTGCAGTCATCAAACGTCATGCCAGCATACAAAGGTCTGAAGATGAAAAGAATGCGATGCACGATATCAAATAAGACTTTGGAGAATATCATTAGCGAGAATTACCCATTATCACATCGGTAGATTCCTCCGACAGGCTGCATTCATCATATTCACCTTGGCATGCTTGGGATTATGCTTACCACTGCATTCTTTGGAAGATTTCCACGGGAGGAGGCCAGGCGCGTAGCGGTTAAGCACTTGTTAGCATAGTGACCTTCTGTGACATTTGTTGCAAGTCCCTCTGAGGAGGGCCAGTGGTAAGGAGCATTTGGCTTTGGGCCTTGAGGGGTAGACTTGTTACGATGCTTTGGGTGGGTGGGAAGATCCGACCACACGAGTTCTTGATAAAGTGGCGGAGCAGGAGGAAGAATAAACTTAACAGCAGCTGCCCTTGAGGAAGAAGAAAGAAGGCTAATCTGATTCTCTTCTTAGAAGCCTCACGTTTGAAATTGGGGCAGCTTCTTGCTAGAGTGCCATGTTGTAGAATTCATCATACTTTTAAGGCTCAAAAGCCGCAGAGCTAATTGCGGATCTTCCTGCAGAGACCACCTCTGAATTGATAGATCATACTCTTATCGCCGGGGCGTCTTGCTTAGCAAGCGGCGAGTTTCTGAACTGGATATTGTATTGATACCGGAGACATGTTGCCTTGCTTGAGATTGCAGAACTCCTCCGCTTGCTCTCAACAACACGAATCGGAATGTGGTGAGCTCACGAAGTCTCGGCGGAACTCATCCGAGTAATGACTGCGACCTCCTCTGGAATCTTTGTATTGTTGGTACCACTTTCGGCTGCTTGGTCCATGAGTTGAAACGAAGCAAACTTGACAAAGTCCTCGAGTGCGACATTGCTACATTCAAAATGTTCTGCGATGTCCACAAGCCAATCGTCGGTGTAATGCGGCCTCGACAATGAAAGACTTGTGATTAGCGAGGCCGAGGGTAGCAAAGTGCGGCTGGTTGTTGCCTTGACCTTGATTTCCTTGGCGCGCCCTGATGCAGCTCTTGAAGTTGCAAAATCATCGAGCATTGGCATTGGTTGGCTGCCATGATAGCTTGCCGGGGCCTCAGGAGGCGGAGGTGGAGGGTTGGTGACTCCTTCATTTCGTTAGGATTACGGCGGCGTTGAAGAGCCATCACGAAGAGGTGACATCCGTTAGCACTTTGATGAGCAGATAGACAAGTTGAATCAACGGATAGAAATTGCAACATATAGTCTTCACAATAAACATTAGAACAAGGATGAGCGAATGAATTCCAAAAAGCTAACATCACCACGTCCATTAAGGTGAGAAGCCACTTGATTAAAGGTTGATGAAAAAATAACAAGGATACATTGGAACAAATAAGTGGTAAGGATTGCCCAATCACGAACCAAATATCTGCGGGAAGAAATGCTAGGAGCTACTTGAATCCCACCTATAAACTCCGAAACTTTCTGGTTATGCAATGATGTTGTGGGGATACGAGGACACAAAATATATCACCCAAACTAACAATACCTAGATCAGCTGTATCCATCCGTCAACACATAACCAAAGAAACCTTGAAATCGTGTACCTCGACCTTGAAAAGCATCCGTTATCTGAAGTCATGGCAATACTCGAGCTATCGCCCGATCTTTGGGTTATCGGGTTATCTCACCAACAAGCTGCACAAAGAGATTTCGATGTCGGCAAATCTCGGTATTCGAACTGCACTGCTGATAAAATTGTGGCGACAACACCTCGGAGCTCAACTCCCGGGACACGCCACAACCCTAAATGTGGGAGGCACCAAGAACAATGTTCTCGTCACAAAACCATGGAAGATTCCAAGATACCCAGCGTGATCCTAAAAATTTTTTAGTGAAATTTGAGGAGAGGAGAAGTCAAAACTTCTACGTCGGGAGACCTCACCGAGGCAGCGAAGGGACGGGGTAAAAAGAATCCTACTCTCCGATATATATATCCTAAGACTCAAAACATTTTAGTTCTAGACTCAACAGCGCTTGACAAACAATCAAGCGAGGGCTCCCTAAGTCGGGGAAGGCTCTGATTACCAACTTATAACGCCCTCGATGCGGCTATATCTCCCGTGTGAAGCACGACTTAGAAACATAACCGCATTGAAAGCAATATGCAAGTGAGGTAATCTTCACACAACCATGTAATACATAAGGAAAGAGATACATAGTTGGCTTCGATTAAGCCACTTCACACAATACATAAATAAACATCCATCATTCAGATTACACTCAAGGTCCGACTACGGAACCAAAATAAAGAAAGATACCCCAAATGCTACACGGATCGATCGTCCCAAGCTGAGCTCCACTACTGATCATCGGGGAAAAGACACATAATGTGACCACGTTCCTCATCGAACTCCCTTGAGCTCGGTTGCGTCACTGCTGGCATCGTCGGCACTTGCAACTGTTTTGGTAGAATCGTGAGTCACGGGACTCAGCAATCTCACACCAGCGAGATCAAGACTATTTAAGCTTATAGGAAGGACAGAGTTGTGAGGTGGAGCTGCGCAGCGACTAGCATATATGGTGGCTACATTACGCAAAGAGGCGAGAAGAGAAGCAAAACACGGTCGTGAAGCTAGTAGCGATCAAGAAGTGATCTGAACTACTTCGTCAAACATAACTCCAACACCGTGTTCACTTCCGGACTCCGCCGAAGAGACCATCACAGTTACACCTTGATTGATGTGTATTTTAATTAAGGTCAACTTGGGTTTTCTACAACGGACATTAACAAATTCCCATCGCCTCATAACATGCGGCACGGCTTTGAAAGATAATACCTGCGAGGGTGTCCCAACAACCCATTATAAGCTCTCACGGTCAGCGAAGGATATTCCTTCTACGGGAAGACCGATCGATCTCGAATCCGGACTACAAGACATTTCAACAACAATAAAACAAGACCAACAAAGCCGCCCGAATGTGCCGACAAATCCCGATAGGAGCTGCACATATCTCGTTCTCGAGGCACACCGGATGAGATCATACGTCCAGATAACCATGAACCTCAAGTTGCCCATTGGCACACCGGCTGCTCAGTTTGGACCAACACTTTCGAAGGAGCATTGGCGAGGGGTTAAAATAAAGATGACCCTCGGCTCGCGAAAAAAGGGAAAAAGGCTTAGGTGGCAAATGGTAAAACCAAAGTTGGGCCTTCTTTGGAGAGTCTTATTCAAAGCGAACTGTCAAGGGGTCCCATAAATCAACCCATGTAAGGAGGCGAAATCAAGGAACATAACACGGTATGGCGGAAACTAGGGTGGCAAGAGTGGAACAAAACACAGGGCATAAGGCCGGGCCTTCCACCCTTTACCAAGTATATAGATGCATTAATTATAGCAGATATATTGTGATATCCCCAACAAGTAAACATGTTCAACAAGGAACAACATCTCCATGTTCAACAAGGAACAAACTTCATCTTCACTGCAACTAGCAGCTATAAGAGGGGTGAGCAAAGCGGTAACATAGCCAATCAGCGGTTTGCTAGGAAAGGATGGTTAGAGGCTGACATGGCAATATGGGTGGCATGATAAGCAAGTGATAGGCATCATTAGCATAGGCATAGCAAAAGAAGCGAGCATCTAGCATAGCAAAGATAGAAGTGATTTGAGGTATGGTCATCTTGCGCAAAGTTCTGGAGTTGTCAAAAGCTTGATCCTCGTAAGCGTTCTCAACAGGTTCCTCGTTCACGTACTCGTCTCCGGCTCTACCCAAAGCAAGAACACAAACAAAGGAACCACATAAATCACGGTTGCAATGCACAAGCAACATGATGCAAAACATGACATGATATGCGAGATGTGATATGCAATGCGTATCGTGCTCGGAAGGAAAATGATGAACCAGGCATCAACTTGGCAAACCAAGTATGCGCTGGAAAGATGAGATGATTTGGTTGAAATCGATATAAAGATCACAGAATCGGATGCACGGTTTGCAAATGACAAGCAAAACAAGAATGGCACAAATCTGCCATTAACAGCATGATACCACTTAGCAAGCAACAAGAAATTAAGCTACTGCTGTGTAGCGTGCAACAAAAGCATATGGCAGTGATCTACTCAAGATGCTTGACAAAAGATGAACAACGAGCTACGGCTAAATCACAACATAACAGGTCCAAACAAGCATGGCAAAAGTGCAAAATATATCACTTCACAGACTTAGGTGAAATTCTTGAACATGGCAAAATCAGCATCGGGAAGCAATGTTGAGCAAGAAAACAACATGCTACAGGAACTTATAATAGCAAAACAAGGCATGGCATGAATCTACTCAAAGCATAGAACAAAAGTCCCTTACTGACCATAAGCCAAAAGGATCGAAAATATGATAACACCCATGTCAAATATAGCAAGTTTAGTTAACAGATTCAGCAGCGAGGGCATGACAAAAGCAGATAACAAGTAGGCATGTTTAAGGCTCGATGCACTCACTACAGAGCATTTCATGATAAACTAAGCATACATACATCAAGAAGACATGGCATAGAAGACATACATGGCAAGAACAACATCATAGCATACGGATCAACTACAACAACCTTGGCAAAATTGAATAACATGTAAACAATCTGCCGAGAAACATTTTATAGCAAAAGTAGAGCTCGATTGACTCAAGCTATGGCACTCCATAATTGCAAACAAAGGCATGGATGGATAGAGCATAACCATATGTTCAAAACATCCTTCTTGAGTATCTCAAAATATGCATGGATCTCTCGGTAGCATCAAGTTAACATGGCATAAAAATATCTGACAAAAGCAGGGGGCTGAAATCAGCAACATCATGACCTAGTTTGCATGCTTGTGCTAGTCACCACAGAGGTCACAAAAATACATGGCATACACCCCTGGAAAGATGGCATGGCATATTACAAAACACATGTAGGACTCAAATTCATAGGATGCACACATCAATCATGGCAAAAATGACAAAAGTGCATGTTACATTGAGAAAGCGAAACTAACATCACATAGCCCTCTTCCAACAGCATTTGGGCATCAAGATGAGCTCAAATGAAAATGATGCAATGAGATGAAATGATCTACTCTTGAGGAAGAACATTTTGACATATTACTGCCTACCAAGCAGACTACAGGTAAGAAGTTATGGCATTAAGAAAATGCAACATAATATCATGGAAATAAAGACTTAGAGGATTTTGAGGGGAAAGAAATCAACCTCGTTTGGATTCCGATCCAGATCAGTGGATCGCGGATCAAGGGTGGCGCGGCTCGCGGGCTTATGGCGAGCCGGAGGAAGGAGGGCCAGGCGGAGGCGGGCGAGCGCCCGGCGGGAGGCCGACGGAGGCAGCGGCTGAGGCGGCAGAGGCCGAGGAACGGGCGCGATGGCAGGCGGCTTGGCCGGATCGCAGCCAGTGCGCCGAGCGCGGCCAGGCGAGGCCGGCAGGCAGGCGCAGAATGAGGCAGCGGGCAGAGGGCCTGGCCAGGCCTCAGCGACGTTGTGTGGCGAAGCCATGACGGGCGCGTGGCAGCGCGTAGCCAGCAAGCGTAGCCTTGTTCGTCCGGCGGACGGGCGAGTCAGGTAGGTGGAAGAAAACTAGGGTTTGAGTCGGGTTTGGAGAAGATGCTATATTTATAAGTAGAAAGACTAGGAAGCTCAAATGAGTCAAGATTTTACGCCCACATGATCGTGATCGAGCAGACGGAGAGCATGGAAGTGACTTAGATGGGTTATTGGGCTGTTTTGAAAGGGTGTTGGGCTGCAACTTAAAGAGGCCTTTCTGCGAGAGTCACGGTTAACCGTTGGAGTACCAAAGCGAGCTCAGGATGACGAAAACTTGCGGTGGTCTACGGTGGTATACCAAGGCCACTTGACAAACCTCGGACCATTCGAGAAAGTTTAGTACCTGCTCACGGAAAAAGCGTAAAAGGGGCCGGGGGACATAGGAGTGCGGATTGCAAAGCGAGACAAGAGGAAAAATGCTCGGAATCATGAGGCGAACACATTATGCAAATGAGATGCACATGATGACATGATATGAAAATGCATGACATGGACAAAATGCAAAAGCGAAGACAAAAACCCAACCACGGAGGGAATATCATATCACAATGCGAAAATGGCAAGAGTTGGAGTTACAAATATGGAAAGCAACATCAAGGTGTTACACAGCCCCGATACATTAGCCTAACGATGCGTTGGTATATTGCTGTTGCTTTCTTCGACTGCCATGTTCTGTAACACTGAGATGCAACTCCGTTTGGGAGGAACACTTTGGGTGCTAAGCGTCTAGCATGGCTGTATGATTATAAAAGTACCTGAGGTGTCTCCAAAGGTACATGTTGGGTTGGCGTATTTCAAAAGATGTTTTGTCCTCCGATTGTGGGAGAGGTATCTCTGAGCCCTCTCCGAATGCACATCACTATAAGCCGCAACAATGTAGCCTAATGAGTTAGTTAGAAATGATGCATACGTAACAAGGGACTTGCGATGCCAGAGATTGAACTTCGTAT
>JAHIAM010015944.1:0-15353 GCA_021605205.1 Aegilops longissima
TGGACACACTATTCTAATTGGAGATGATGTGATTTATCACATATCTATATCTATACCCCTATATATATTATATTATTTTTTTTATTTTGGGGTAACTTTAACTTTGAAAGATGGTGCGTTGGATGAAGGGAATCCGATGGTCCAAAGATGGCAAATTTGAGCACTATTGGCGTTGGATATCATCTAGATTCCACCAGATTTCACCAATGTATAATCTAGAAGACTCCATGGTTGAACTTAAGCATAATGCACAAACATCAAAACAAAGCACTTCTTATTTGTTCTAAAATCTTCGTTAAAATTGCCCAAATGTTTTTCACATGATTTCCCAATATTTGTTTTTACTTTATGTCTTACAGCACAATTCCATGAATCTTAAAATAGATTAGCTTTCTTATAAAAACTAGATGATTTTGAATGAAATGAACTATAAAATTAAGCGAACATCTACATCATGCATATATGACTCAAAGCTTGCATGCTATAATGTGGTATTTATTCATAATTTGGTTGCCAAATCTCATCGTGCAATGCCGTGTACCTTACTCTAGTCTAAATGGTGTTTGTGTGTGTGTTGTGCGTGTTGAGGTGCAAATTTTCTTTTTTGGGTACACTTTAAGCTTTTCTTCGAAATTTCAAGCCGTGCCTTGTTATGCGAAAATTGAAGCTAAGCGTCTCATCTATCGTCTTCTGAAACTCCGCCTCTTCAACCGCGCCTTGTTAGCCGAAATATTTAAGATATATCTTTGTCTTGTTGTGCTCAGACAACTCCCTCCATCTCAACCAGCGCTGCTATTCGAAATTACAACGCGAAAACTCCCACCTCTGTGAAATCCCGACTGAAATGCCGTGGTACCTGAACCGAAAGAACCGCCTCAAATCGGTGGGGTACTTTCGTAACTTACCCACATTTAGGACAAGCGCGTCTCTAAGCCATGGTTCCCCACTCCATCCCATCCCCACCCATTCGTACAAAGGCCACGAAAACCAGCGAAACCCACCCTGCTCCGTCCGCCACCAGCGGACCTCTTCCCCACGATGTCGTCCACACAACACCTCGGCATCCCTCATCCACCGTACGGATGAGGATCCATCGTTGATCTCATCGTCCACCGGTTCACCACCCGTCCTCCACCTCCAAGGAGCTGCCCGATGTTCCCCTCGTCTTGCGCCACCTCCATTCCCACCGCCATCTTCACCTCCACGGAAGAGCATCATCATCACCTTTCCTCGGATGAATGCCCTAATCGGCGCCACCAAAGAGGTTGTACCTAATGGCGCATTTTCTTCTTGATTCGATCTCCGGTCTTGTCGGCGCTCCGGTCCCGACCGACCACGGGAACTCCATCCGGGCGTCGCCGCCCCTTCCTCCGGTGTCTCTCCCTCGGCGGCGTCCACATCGTAGGAGCTGCTGCTGCTTTCCTTCGGTTCTGCTTTTGCTCTTGCTCTCGGTCCCACGTGCCTGCTTTGCTCTTGCTCGTTCTGCTCTCGCTCTTGCTCTTGCGCGATCTGCTCGATTTGCTACACTTGATCGTTGAATCGACTTTTGGTCGATCGATTTTCAAGGGTGGGCTCCGGGGTGAAGGAAGAACCAGCCTTGGGGGGGGGGCTATGAAAAACCCACTATCTATCTTAGGGTTCGGATGGGGGCGGTGGGGGGTGGCGGGCGTTAGCGACCGGTGGCGTGGGGACGCCGGGAAAACTTCGACGCAGAGGGCCTAGAGGATGGGAGGCGGGGACGGGGTGGGGGTTTTTGGGGGCGGGGGGACCGCCCGGCCTTGGGTGGGGCTGTTTGGCGGTGGTGGTGGCGGCTCAGGGGTGGAGGTTGAAGATGAACCCGGAGCCCTTGATTTCGTATCCAAGGTGGAAAATGTGGCGAGATGAAAAAATGGTCGACCGGCGTGTAGCCTCACCTTGCTATGCGTTCGGTTTTGGGCAAAATTCAGTTTGAGAAAAATTCAGTTTAAACAGTTAAGGTTCAATTTAAGGTTTAAGTTCGGTTTGACGGTTAAGTTGTTTACGGGTTAAGTTCGAGAATGGGCTGATGTATTTTACATCTAGCCTTTGTGGTTATGTATTTTCGTCATGTATTGGAGATGCTATTAGAATTCCACTCAGGTTAACTTGTTCGTTGTCTCTTTTCTGCTTCACCTCGGCGTCGTTACAACTCACGGAGCTGCTCAAGATGAAACCCTCCATCCGGCGGAGGCAGTACCTCGGCTCCATCTCCGGCCTAAGATCTTCTTCCCCTCCTCCGGACAAAGTCAGGGGCATCCTCACCGCCAACCCAATCAGGCTGGAGATCGACATGAAGCCCCAAAGAGGTTTAACACTTGTTGCATCTCTTTTTACTCTCATTTATATATATTGCCCGAGCTTTTCGTAGTAATTGGAAATCGATTATTTTATCCTACTATATGACAAGCGGTGGTACCGGGCAACAGCTATCCGTGATGGATCTCTTGAGCGCCATCATTATTTATCTCTGGGTTTGAGTGTGCATTTGTCGATGGGCACGGGAGTTGAGCTAGTATTGGAGTTGGGCCAAAGGTAATAGAAGTAGCACAAAAAAATTTTTTAGTGTAGGATTTTCCTTGCTCAAGCCTGCCTACTAGAATCGCTTTGTGCTTGGAAAGGAAAAGTGAATGAAAAACATAGGGTTGGGAAAGTTTCCTTGGTACTACTTTTCATGAATTTGGTGCAAAGGAATGGAGCAAAGGAAAACTGGGATTTGTTCCTTTAGTGTCTCCTTGAAAGAAAAAACCGTAGAATTCTAATTTCCACTTCTCCTCCTTTTCATATTCCTATTCATCAAGCACAAACTAAGAGATAGTAGCATAATAGCATTATAACCGTACATTTTCTTGTGGTTTGACTTAATTCACCATGTTTTTGCATCTGTGATCTTCAATTGTTGTGAATCAAACACCCAGTTGGCGAAAATCCTTGTTTTAAATTCTCTTTTTCATGCATTCCTATCCTATTCTGTCTATTTCCTATCCCTCATTGTTAGAATCCTCAAATTCAAACAAGCCCTTACTCAATTATACATTACGGATATGTGTCAAAAAAAACCTTGTGTGGTTTGTCCTGCTCCTTGGGTTGTTCCACCCAGCTCCATTTGCTCCAACGACGGAAGGGTTCACCCAGGCGAGGATCCGCTCTCGGGGTCTTTAGCCGCCTCGGATCTTCTTCCCCCGCCCGGCAACCCAATTTGCATTACCATCATCAAGCGGCGAGATGACCTTGAGGACTACGGGGTCCCAAAGAGGTCGCACTCTTCCGTGTCACCGTTTGCGTTTCGCTTAATATGATGACATGCTACATTATCGTCGTGTTCACCTATTAGACTCGAGTCAGGTCCAAACTAATCTTTGAAACTTGAGTTTTAAATGGTTGTGGGGAACATATTGGGGCAATCGATTTACTGTCTACTATCTGGTTAATCTCCGGTGTCTACTATGAGTTTCATGTTGGGTGCAAACAAACATTAAAGGAGCCATTATCTGTATTTTTAACTAAATTATCATCCCTTTATTATCCTCTGGATTTGTGCATGCACTCCCATAATCTCACTATGTTTTATTCCTATGCATGATTATTGTACACAATGGAAATGATCATGTAGAGCAAAAGAGGCGAGCCTTGGTGGCAATAAAATTTCATGCATCGTGGTTCCATGGTGGGCCAAAAGGCCCCCCTCCACCCATTTCGGATCGTAATCAAAGGAAGATACTTGTTACGAGGGGGATTAGGAAGGAAGACCAACTCCTATTTAACCCATGAGGTCTTCGCTCTAACTTGGCATCTTGATGTTGGTAATATCATGCATATGGTCCTTGCATTCTTCTTATACATTAAAGATGTCATCGCTTAGTTTAGACATGCTTTGTGTCAATGCCATATGTTTAGTTTCTTTATCGTATATTGAATCATGCAATGCCATCTTGTCTAGCGGGCATCATATATGTGAATTTTGCAATCCACCAAGTTGGAGTCATCTTATATGTGAATTATATCATGCCATCATTTTTTTATTATGTTTAAATTTGTCAACAATTTTAGTACATTCAATTACTCTTCTGGCATTAGCCATTCACGCGGTCATGGAAAAATCTGGAGTGAAACAAGGTCTTTAGGAAGAACAATGCTATCGGGCGCATGTCTTCTTTGGTTACCGATAGCTCCTCGGAGGAATTGAAACAGGATGACCGGTCATATTTCCCCAGGGTGCATGCCCTAACTTGGCGGGGTTATGTTACTCATATCGTGCGTATGGTATCTTGCATTGCTATGTAATTTGCTTAGTTTAGACATGCTTTGTGTGAATGCCACCTGTTTAGTGTCTAATTACCATATATGTGAATTATGCAATGCCATCTTGTTGCAAGACATTATATATTGAATTATGCAATGTTATCTTGTTGCAAGGCATTATGTATGTGAATTATGCAATGCCATCTTTTTTAAATAGCGTCATATTGAATTATATCATGCCGTCCTTTTTTGTATTTCTCATTGCTTTTTATCGACAATGTTTGTATATTCAACTTTCTTCCTGCTTCCCATTTGAATTGGTGATGGAAATATGGAGTGAAAACAAGGTCTTGAGCGGGCAATGCTACTTTTGCGGGATATCTTCTTTGATTCTGAATAGCTCTTGGAGGAGGATTGAACGGAATGACCATCCTATTATCCCCCAGGTGTATGCTCAAACTTGGGGGTTATATTACTCATATAATTCATATGTTGTATTGCAATGCTTAGTTTTTACATCATATCACAATATTGAATGCCATCTCCTTAGTTGACACATCATATTGCAATTGCCCTCGCTCACTTCCTTAGTATATAAATCATATATTTGAATTATGTCATGCCATGATGTTTAAACAGCATGTTCTGAATTATGGCATGCCAACCCATTTTCTAAAGAAATAATATAGTTATATCATCTCATCCAGTTTACATAGTCATCATATTTTAAATTATGTCATTCTATCCGTGAATTATATCATGCCATCATGTTTCCATCAGGCATGTTTGTGATTTTGGCATCCAACCACTTTAATAGACACATCATATAGTTATATCATGTCATCCTGTTTACATAGTCATCATATTTTGAAGTATGTCATTCTATCCTGTTTAGTTAGCCATCATACATGTGAAATTGTGTCATGCTATCTGTTTAATTAGCCATCATATATGTGAAATTATGTCACCTAATTACATTTGTAGACAACATAAATGTGAATTATTTCATGCCTTTTTCTTCCCTACTATCCATTGCACTGTCTATCTTACAATGCGTACATTCAATTACTTTTCTTGTTTATCAGCCATTTCAATTGGAGGGGTTTGGCGTTTCGTGGGAGTAAAAACGGTCTTGAAAAGATCGTGCTACAATCGTCTGAGATAGAACCACGGTTGTACTTGCCCAGAATCAGCCCCACCACAATAACCCACACTCATGCAGTTGTACCCCTACCAGGTTAGACGGAGAACCATACCCCTTCTAACCCCAACCCGGAGATAGCACCGGTTCCCGTTGACACAACACCTCTCCACCCCAGAGCACCCAAACCAAAGAAGTTAGTAAAGGCAATTCCGATTGCCCAAATCAGAGGACCACCACCCGAACCCGAAGTCAGCAAAAAAGCGAAGAAGAATTGTTCTCGGTGGGTTCCGTAGCTATGGTTCATACTACTTTGCTCTTGCATCCTTGTATTTGGATACCAACCAATTTAAATTTGAAGGATGCAATTGAAACTCCAATGGCAAAGGTATGTTTTAAACTGTTTCTTCAACGTGTTTGGCTTTTGTGCTATAACTTTTGTTGATTTAGTTTCAATTGAATAAGCATTATGTTCTCATGCCATGCACATTACAAGTGTTGTTATTTGAAAGCACAAGTTCCCTAGGTGGTTTTAATTAATGTCAACATATCTCTTATTGGACTAACACTTTTATCTAGTATGTTTGAGATAAGTTCAATAATGGAGTGGCATGGACTAAGATGTGGAACCCTTCCAAGATGCTAAGGACAAAGTTGGCTCAAGCTTTAAGCTCAAGACTCCTCATTTTACATTTTTAGTGATCCAAGATCACATTGAGTCTATAGGAAAAGCCAATACTATCAATGAGGATGAGGTTTGCGTGAGCCTTTTGCTTCATGTGCAGTGATATGCTCCAAAACCCTCCACTACTTTCCTCCAATATGACCTAAACCTAAAATCAAACTCGGCCCTACCGAATTCTTTTCCTTCCAAGGCATAAGTTTTGATGTCATAACCTACAAACCCTAGGAAAATCGGTTTCACCGATAGGGATCTCGATCTCACCGAGATGGGATTTAATCTCTGTGTATGTTCATTATCAAATCGGTCTCACGAATTTTTGTCAGTACCCGAGATTACAATAAACTTTCTGGTTAACTTATTACCCAAATCGGTCCCAGAGTTTGATGTCAGTCTCACCAGTTTGCTGACCAACTCTCGGTTAGCTAATTACCAATTGGTCTCACCGGTTTGTTGTCGGTCTCACAGGAAGTTATGCCTAACCTAACCATATCGGTCCTACCGGATGCATTCGATCCCACGAAAATCCTACTTGGTCACTAGGTTTCTAAATCGGTCCAACCAAGGTTTGATGATTCGGTCCCCCGAGTTTGGTAAATTGTTGTAGCAGTTAGATTTTGTGTGGAGGCTATATAACCCCTCCCCCTCCTCTTCATTAGTGGAAAGCC
The DNA here is from genome assembly GCA_021605205.1 of Aegilops longissima. Classification (NCBI taxonomy): domain Eukaryota; kingdom Viridiplantae; phylum Streptophyta; class Magnoliopsida; order Poales; family Poaceae; genus Aegilops; species Aegilops longissima. The sequence goes on from JAHIAM010015944.1 coordinate 6,749, forward strand.
ATCGAAACAAACCTACCTTCCAACTTACTTTAGAGAAGAACCACCTACTCATGTGTTGAGGCCAAATATTCCATTCCAACCATATGAATCTTGATCTCTAGCCTTCCCCAAGTTGCTTTCCACTCAAATCTTCTTTCAAAATCAAAATCCTGGAGAGAGTTGAGTGTTGGGAACTATCATTTGAAGCACAAAGAGAAGGTTCATCATCAACACACCATTTGTTACTTCTTGGAAGTGGTGTCTCCTAGATTGTCTAGGGTCACTTGGGGCCTCAGCAAGATTGTGGAGTTGAACCAAGGAGTTTGTAAGGCAAGGAGATGCCTACTTGTAAGATCTACCGCTAGTGGACAAGTCCTTCATGGGCGGCCATGGTGGGATAGACAAGGTTGCTTCCTTTGGACCCTTAGTGGGTGGAGCCCTCCGTGGACTCAGCAAACCGTTACCCTCCGTGGGTTGAAGTCTCCATCAACGTGGATGTGGATAGCACCACCTATCGGAACCACGACAAAAACATTTGTCTCCAATTGCGTTTGAATCCTCCAAACCCTTTCCCTTTACATTTTGCAAGTTGCATGCTTTATTTTCCGCTTCCTATATACTCTTTGCATGCTTGCTTGTTATGGATTGAAATGTTAAACTTGTGCCTAAACTTAAACCTAAAAAAGTTAAAAACTGCAACTTTGGTACTTAGTGTCTAATCACCCCCTCTAGACACCTCTTCTCAAGATCCTAAAGTGGTATCAGCATTGGTCTCCTTTGCCTTGGTTTAATCACCTTTGGAGGAAGATGGATGAGTCTACTTTGGGAAGTCTTAGACATAGAGTGCCTATTCTTGATGGAGTATTTTCATGAGTGGAAAAATGGATGCTTGTAATTTTCAATCAATATCAATTTGAACAAGTACATTGCTAGCCCTTGTGCACCTCATGTTGATCCTATGCATCCTACCCTTGATGAATCTATTGACATGACTAGAAATCTTAGAACTTAAATCTTATCACTAGAGGCTTGCCTAGAAACTTGATTAGAATCTTGCCTACTTTTGAGTGTGCCTACACTATATGGAAATTTCTTGAGGAAGCTTTCCAAATTATTCCTTGAAAAATCTAGATGAGATTCTCTATAAGTCTATTGCCTTGAGTAAGATGAATACTAGTGATCCTATGTTTGGTGATTCTATTTGAACTCACCGACCTTATCGTGCCAAAGGAGATGTTGGAATTATTGGGATATTATTTCCGAAGCTATAAAATTCATAAGCAAGATCTTTGTCAAACTCACTCTAACAAATTACCTTCTCTAGGACTTGATCCACCACATGGCGATGTTGAACATGGATACTATGATGAGGATGATGATAGTGACTTGATCTTGATAATGCAATGAGACATTTTGGTCTTATGGAAAATCTTGAGGATATTGTGGGGAGGAAAGGAATGGGTTCTTGACGGTGGATGTACCGATCACATGACCGGAGATAAAGACATGTTTGGTGAGCTTGCTGAAAATGATAGTCCTCGAAAGTATGTCACTTTCGATGACAACTCAAAGGGTAAGGTGGTTGGCCTCTTAAGGTGGCCATCTCACATGATAGCTCCATTCAAAATGTCATGCTCGTTGAATCTCTTGGCTACAACACTTTCGGTATCTAGACTTTGATTTGGTTTAAATGTCCTATTTTTGAAGTAGATTGTCAAGTGTTTCGTCGAGACAATCATAAAATGGTCTTTACGGTTATCGTAGAGGTGATCTTTACATTGTTGATTTCTCTAAAAGGCACAACCTAAAACTTTCTTCATTGCTAAATCCTCAAAAGGTTGGTTATGGCATGACGACTAAGGTCCGTTGGCATGAGAAACCTTGACAAGCTTATAAAGGAAATCATATCCTTGGAGTTAACAATGTCATATTTGATAAGGATAGGGCGTTGCTTGTCAAGCGGGTAAACAGTTGGAGGGGCATCCGTGAAGAACATCATGACCAAAGGGAGGCCACCGAGCTCTTCATATGGATCTCTTTGGTCCCCAAACAAAAGTCTGGTGGAAATTCTTTTGGTCTAGTTATAGTTGATGATTTTTCAATTTTCGGGGTGTTCTTTCTCGATGATAAATCGAGGTCAAAAAGATCTTCAAAAACTTTAGGAAGGCCCAAAACCAATTTAAAGTGAAGATCAAGAAGGTTCCGGCGACAGCGGGCGGAGTTCAAGAAGCATAAGGTGGACACCTTTCTTGGCGAAGAAGGATTTCCGAGTTCTCACGTACACCCAACAAAAAAATGGATTGTTGAGAGGAAGAACCGGACGCTCATTGAAATGGCGAGCGATGCTTGATGAGTACAAGGGGCCAAAGGCACGGGCGAAGCGGTTGAGACAGCTTGTCATAACAAATCCTTGTATCTTCACAAGCTACTCGGAACCATCGAGCTCCTCACGGTAAAAACCCCCAAGTTGGATACTTTAGGTATTAGGCTCAAAGTGCTACATTCTTGATAAGCATCATCGTTCAAAATTTGCTCCTAAGTCTCATGAAGGTTTCCTACTAGGTTATGGTCAAACTCTCACACTTACCGTGTCTACAACAATTTCACCCGAAAGGTTGAAGAGCGGTAGATGTGGTTTGATGAATCTAAACGGTGAAGTAGAGCAATTGCCAATTGATGTGGAGACAAAGACCCCGGAAGCAATCCAAGACTTGTCTAGGCAAGGTCCGTCCAACGGAGGTGAAAAGTACCTCATCTATCCAAGTGGAAGCTTCTACTTCACGACAAGGGAACCAAAGTTGATCGGAAGCATCCACAAGTGGAACACACCAAGATGAAGAAAACGAGGAAGAACATCACGAGGCAACAACCTCCTTCTCCACCCAACGAAAGCGACAAGCCAACAATGAAGAAGATCCAAAGAAGAAGAACAAGATGAAGAAAATGTTCAAGAGACCCAAGCAAAAGCTTTCCGAGTTCGAGCAAGAATTGCTAAAGACCATCCCGTCGAGCAAATCTACAATGATATTCAAACCGGAGAATCACTGCTCTAAAACTCGTTTAGCCAACTTTTTGAAAACTATTCTTTCATCTCTAGCATTGAACCTATGAAGGTTGAAGAAGCATTGGAAGATCCGGATTGGATAAATGCTATGCATGAAACTACACAACTTTGAGTGAAACCAAGTTTGGACATTGGTTGAGAACCGACAACAACCACAACATCATCGGTACCAAATGGGTGTTTAAACAAGCAAGATGAAGATGGACAAGTAGTTACCAACAAACCGTCTAAAGCCCAAGGCTACCACAATCGGGTATGGACTATGGTGAGACTTATGCTCCGTTGCTAGACTTGAGTCCATTAGCATCTTCTTGCCTATGCTAATCACCATAATATCACCTTGCCAAATGGACATTAAAGTGCTTTTCTAAATGGTGAAATAGAGGAGGAAGTTTATGTTAAACAACCTCCGGCTTCAATCCTAAGAAACCAAATCATGTTTACAAACTTCACAAAGCTCTTTATGGTCTTAAACAAGCTCCTAGAGCATGGTATAAATGCTTGACCAAGTTTCTTCTTGAAAAAGGCTTTGAAATTGGGAAGATTGATTCCACACTTTTTACTAAAAGGGTTAATGGAATTATTTGTATGCCAAATTTATGTTGATGATATCATATTTGGATCAACTAACCCTCATTTTAGTGAAAAGTTTGGAAAGCTAATGTCGGAGAAGTTTGAGATGTCAATGATGGTGAACTCAAATTCTTTCTTGGGTTGCAAATCAAGCAAACTAAGGAAGGTACTTTTGTCTCAAAGGAAACACTAAGGACTTATTCAAGAAGTTCAATATGCAAGAATGCAAGGTATGTTACACCCATGCCTACTAGTGGACATCTTGATTTGACCAAAGATGGTAAACCGTTGACCAAAATTTATCGCTCTATGATTGGTTCATTGTTATACCTATGTGCTTCATGTCCCGATATTATGCTAAGTGTGTGCATGTGTGCGATATCAAGCTCTCTAAAGAATGTCATCTTAAGGCCGTAAAAGGATAGTGAGATACTTAATTCATAACCAAATTTTGGCATTTGGTATCCTAAGAGGCCTCTTTCGATCTTGTTGGCTATTCCACTCGGACTATGGGAGACAAGGTTGATAGAAAGTCCCCGGTGCTTGTCAATTTCTTGGTAGATCTCTTGTGTCTTGGTCCTCCAAGAAACAAAACTTCGGTATCCTTATCTACCTGAAGCGGGTACATTGCCGCTTGTTCATGTTGTGCTCAATTACTTTGGATGACCCAAACTCTTAAAGATTATGGGATATATGTGAAACATGTTCCATTGCTTTGTGACAATGAAAGTGCTATCAAAATTGGTCATAATCCATACAACATTCTCGAACTAAGCATATTGAAGTTCGTCATCATTTCATTCGAGATCATGTTGCTAAGGGTGACATTAATCTTAAGCATGTTAACCGAAAAGCAATTGGCGGATATATTTACTAAACCCCTTGATGAGAAAGTGTTTTGCAGGTTGAGAGGGTTGAAATCATTGATGCTTCAAACTTGGATTAGAAACTCCATTGGATACATGCAAGACATGAGCTTATGACTAATCCAATATCTCTCTTTGATGAATATATTATATCTTGGATATATTTGCATCTTGCATGTTATCTAACCCATGTAGGTGCTTGGTTGAATCAAATTCCATGAGATTGTAATCTACCACATCTTGAGCAATCTCTACATCACCAATCTTTACCCTGGTGGATGAATACAAGGAAGCCGGAATCATTCAAACATATCCTTTGACAAACTCTATGTTGAGCTTCATGATTGTCATTTTGGATACACAAGTGCTCTTCCTTGCAGAACTAACCCATGTGGGTAGATGGACTCAAATTCCAAGTGGTGCTCCCAACTCTTGATGAGCTACATCAACCTTGAGCAACCCCACAAGTTCACTACATGGACAACCACCACCAACCAAGGTATGTTATTCCATCTTAAGAAGCTTTACTCCAAGTCATGAGCTAAAGCAACTTGACAAGATGTGAATACATCAAGATGTTAAATGAAAATGGTAACCCCATTTTGAGCTTAAGCGATGAGTATGACCCATGATCAAGTGATCTCACTTGACTCCTAAGTCAATATACTCTAACATAGGTGATTTTGTCAGACCATCTCTAGATGAAGTTTCTCGTGTTCTTATTTATGTTTTTGCATTTGTCTCATGCATATTTGTTTCCCCTTTCAAAAAAAAATCTAGATTTCATTCTTTTCTTTATGTTTTCTGCTTTTGATCAATTTATTGCATATTATTTGTTAATTCCTTGCAAATCTTTGTGAGATTTTCTAGTCTAGTGAGCTGAGGTGACAAGTGTTTTCTCTGCGATGAACTCGTTTCACCAATTTGTTGATTTGGTCCAACGAATCTTTTTCCAACGAAGCATACCACTTTCGGTGCCACCGATTTCTTGAAAAAACAGTTTGCCACTTATTACTTTTCTTGGATCCAGCTCCACTCAATGAAACTTGTCCTCTACAAGCATCACAATTTTATTAGTGCTTTTGGTTGGTGACTCAAGGACCAAACCCATTCACAACAAATTCGAAGAACCTTCTTGGAAATTGATGTCAAAGGGGAGAGAGATCACATCAAACTTATCACTTAGAGATCACATAAGAGAGTATTAAGGGGGAAAGAGATCTCCAGGGGAGAGAATACTCAAGTAGAAAGTATTTCTCAAGGATCCCGGATGCTTGGTTTCAAGAGAAGATGCCACATGTTCTTTTTGGGGAAAGACATGTTCTTGTGTCTTATTTGAATTAAGCTCTTTCATTTATATTTCTTTTAGCTCGTTTACATTCCTATCTTCTCCCTGTTCCCATGCTAGATTAGAACAAGACATCTAAGGAAAGGAATCAATTCAAATTCATTTCATATCTTTACTCTTGGGGACATGTCTAATCCAATGTGGTACTCAGTACTCCTCTCTACATGTCATCCAGTCTTGGTATTCTTGTGGTTTCTTACATTACTTCTGGCTAGTAGATGTACATGTTATCTAACCTTGTTTGTGCAGTTCATTTCACCCTAAGCCAACTCAAGACTACAAGGTAAGTATATGCATCACACTCATGTGTATGAAATTCTTTTTGATGTACATCTTGTTTTAAGAAGGACTCATGAGCATGAAGGTATTTTCTTTAATATTCTTTGCTCGATGCATATGGCCAAGATACATGTAAACATTGCCTCTTATCATGGTTATGCTCTCACATGCTTCTATATTCCATATTCACATGATTGCATACATGTGGGAGCCTATGCTTGTTACATGTCTTTCCAAGCTTTACTTGCTATTCTTTATATCCTTTTCTAAAGCTTTGATGTATGTTGCCATCAATTACCAAAAAGGGAGATTGAAAGCACAAGTGCTCCCGGTGGTTTTGGTAATTAATGTCAACATATTCTTGTTGGACTAACACTTTTATCTAATGTTTCAGATAAGTTCAACAATGGTGGCATGGACTAAAGGATGTGGGAACTCCTTCAAGATGCTAAGGACAAAGGTTGGCTCAAGCCAAGCTCAAGACTCTTCATTTTACATTTTGTGATCCAAGATCACATTGAGTCTATAGGAAAAGCCAATACTATCAAGGAGGGATGAGGTGTTGATTAATGAGCCTTTTGCTTCATGTGCTTAGTGATATTCCAAAACCCTCCATACTTTCCCATCCCATATGACCTAAACCTAAAGTCAAACTCGGTCCTCGATTCTTTCTATCGGTATACGAGTTTTGATGTTATTGCCACAAACCCTAGGCAAATCGGTTTCACCGATAGGGATCTCGGTCTCACGAGATGGATTTAATCTCTCTGTGTATGTTCATTACCAAAATCGGTCTCACCGAATTTGTGTATCGGTACTTCGAGATTACAATGCAAACTTTCTAGTTAATTATTACCCAAATCTGTCCCACGAGTTTGAGTAATCGGTCTCCCGAGTTTGCGACCAACTCTCGGTTAGCTAATTACCTAATTCGGTCTCACCGAGTTTGTATGTCGGTCTCACCGAGATTACGTTATGCCTAACCTAACCATATCGGTCCTACCGAGATGCATGTCGATCCACCAAAAATCCTAACGGTCACTAGGTTTACTAAATCGGTCCGGAGTTTGATGATTCGGTCCCACGAGTTTGGTAAATGTGTGTAGCAGTTAGATTTTGTGTGGAGCTATATACCCCTCCACCTCCTCTTCATTCGTGGAAGCCATCAGAACAAACCTACACTTCCAACTTACAGTTGAGAGAACCACCTACTCATGTGTTAAGGCCAAGATATTCCATTCCAACCATATGAATCTTGATCTCTAGCCTTCCCAAGTTGCTTTCCACTCAAATCTTCTTTCACCAAATCAAAATCATGTGAGAGAGGTTGAGTGTTGGGGACTATCATTTGAAGCACAAGAGCAAGGTTCATCATCAACACACCATTTGTTACTTCTTGGAAGTGGTGTCTCCTAGATTGGCTAGGTGTCACTTGGGAGCCTCAGACAAGATTGTGGAGTTGAACCAAGGAGTTTGTAAGGCAAGGAGATCACCTACTTCATGAAGATCTACGCTAGTGAGGCAAGTCCTTGTGGGCGGCCATGGTGGGATAGACAAGGTTGCTTCTTCGTGGACCCTTCGTGGGTGGAGCCCTCCGTGGACTGCATCAACCTTACCCTCGTGGGTTGAAGTCTCCATCAAGCGTGGATGTCGATAGCACCACCTATTGGAACCACGACAAAAACATCCGTGTCTCCAATTGCGTTTGAATCCTCCAAACCCTTCCCTTTACATTCTTGCAAGTTGCATGCTTTATTTTCCGCTGCCTATATACTCTTTGCATGCTTGCTTGTTATGGCTTGAGAATGTTAAACTTGTGCCTAAACTCCACTTAAACCTAAAAGAAGTTAAAAACTACAACTTTGGTACTTAGTGTCTAATCACCCCCCCTCTAGACACCTCTTCTCCAGATCCTACATTATTGTTGTGTAGTTTCCCACACTTATATTCTGTCTATGTTGCTTTGTCTTAAATAGATATGATTCAAACTGTATCTATCTTTATTTGGCAGCATAAACTAGAATGATATAGACCATCTGATGACCATACTACATAGATATATGTTTGTTTCATGCTGTTATCTTCAGCCTTACTCTTGAACTGGTTTACCAAAATGAGTTTCTTATACTACATTGTAAACCTGAGATGTGTTTGTTTGTTTCTTTTTAGAAGCGGATAAAATATTGGAAAGTACCTATTATGCAATGGTAAAGGAATGTCATGCAGATAAGGTTCAAGATAGTAAGACATCCTGTTGGTCTCCAGAAAGCTGATAAAACTATATTGAGGACCTTTGAGACAACCCCAAAGTCTGTCTTGATGTAGTGTTGATTCTTGGCTACCTTCTTGGCACAGCTCTTTGAACTCGTTGCTGAATCAGTTCGACATTGAGTCTCAACTTCAAGTTGAAAACGTCGATCAGATGTTATCTGACGAGGCGAAGGGCGAGGAAGTCCGAGAATAATGCATACTTTACGGTCGCAATAATTTGGAGGA